>SMSQ01003132.1:39721-107207 GCA_019453375.1 Ctenoplectra terminalis | reverse complement strand
TTCTTTTTTTTTTTTTTATGCGTGTCTCTTTTTTTTCTAGGGTGTCTCAAAGGTGTGCAAATCTTGTCCATTTCTAGAGAACAAATTTTCCAAACTATTAAATTAGAAAGTTTCTCTTTAACATATATTCTTTTTGCACGATATAACAATAGACTTGAAAGGCAACTTACAAAACGTACGCTTACCCTTCGTTTATACAAATTTAAATTAAATCAACTTTCGGTATGCACGATTATTTAAACAAATCATTCTCAATGACGTCACCGACTCGAATCTTATTCATGATTCTAAATTTTCCATTAAAACCCACTTCGATCGACAGGAACATTTCCAAAAATATTAATGAATTTGAACCGTTACTCGCGCTTCGTTCGTATCCACCACTGACCGTGTTCCACCATGGATGGTGATTCTTGTCCCAGCTCGCTCACTTAGAAACTACCCCCCGTCAAGCCGTTAAACCGCGAAGTTACGCCGGCTGCAGCTTCCGGGAATGTAAGGGACACCGGAAGGCCGCGCGTTTACTCGCACTAAATCTCAGGCGGCTCCTTTCCCCGCGAACGTAAACCGACGTAACTGGCGACAATGGTTACGAGCTTCATGATTGCTTAAAGGATCTCCTCGTTTTTTACTTTCTGAGGCAGCCTGCCTCTAAGTTAACTTTTGCTTGTCGCGGTTTCACCTAGAATTAGTTTAGGTACGGTATAAAACGATTTTCCCGTTAAAAGAATAATAAATAAATATATTTTAAAATTTTATAACGATAAACGAGTGGAAGTCGTTCCCGTTTAAGGAGATATCCGAGGAAATATTGGTTCGAAGTGGGATAATATGATAAATTTCAATGGAAGATTACATGGTCGCCAAAACGGTTCCTTTTTCATGGTTTTTTTTATTCTTCTTTCCTTTCTTCTCCACTCGTTTTTTTTCTATTTTATTTGGACCGCATTTAAATTTTAAACGCTTTTAATCTTTTATGCATGAGCCAAGGGTGCTCTTAAAATAAACACGCTAGACAGTCACCAGCGAGCGTGCAATTTCATTCGTGCTTTCGTTCGTTCTTAATTCCATCCGTTCCCCGGCGTCGTTGATTATTATATCGAATTAATGAACGCTCGGAAATCGCGTTGTAATTCCTTCCTTGTTTCCTCGTAATTTATTAACTCGGTCACAGTACTTTTCATCTTTTCATAATACGTATAATAGGCTGTTTTATTTGTGCGAAAAAAAGAGCAGCTTTCTGGACGGATCATCTCGAAACCTCAGCAATTAGATACTCGATTATTAATTCCTTTTGAAGGTTGCCGATCGATGCGGGTAATAGAACATCGTTCGACAATCGGATTTCCTGGGACACGGTAAGAAGAAGGAAGAGAAAGAATTCAGCCAGGAGATGATCACGATTCCACGAAAGGCTGCCGACTGAAATCGAGATCTCGTCGAATCTCGAAAGCGCCGGACGAAGACACGCTGCAATTACTCCTTGATGTTCGACGAACAATTCTTCTGCCCAACCTCATTTTTCCTATCTTTATTCTTTCTTTTCGTTTACGTGTAGAGCGACTCGGAAATCGGAGTTGAGGAAATAAAAATAATAGCGCCAAAATTGCTCCAAAAATGAATCCTATTAATCAGAAATATATATATATTCACATATTTCGCAAGTTTTAGCTTCTCTTCCCTCTCGCTTCTCTCAATTTTCTAACACCAATAACCTCGTAAATCTCTTTGTAATCTCTCACCCTTTAAAGAATCTCCGACAAACCATACAACCATCGATCCATCTCAATTTCTCAATCTCGTAGCACCAAACCACCAGGTACATTCCCTAACCCACTATTCCCCGCGAAACACATTCCCTGTTCGTTCCTGGCAGCTGGTAGCTGACTGGAAGGAACCCGAGAAAAAAAAGAAAGAAAGAAAAAAGGAAAGAAAAAAAGAAAGAAAGAAAAAAAGAAATAAAAAAAGAGAGAGAGAAGATGGAAGTCGTTGGAACGACCCAAGGGATGAAACGAGAGAGGGAACCTCTCCAACACGGATAGCGAGAAGGATAGGAGAAGGATTGGAGAAAGAGAGGAAAAGAAAGGAAAGGTAAAGGAAGGAAGAGCACCGCTGCGAGTGGTTCCTGACGTTTTCAATAACGGACCGATGGATTTTCTCCGTTCACGTACAAAGCCCATTAGGTGTACTCTTAACACGGTTTCGCCACAAAGTAGTCGGGTCAGAGTTCATTGATTACGCGATGACGTGGTCGCGTAAATCACCGCAAGCTTTATCACCGTGTTAAAAGAAGGTTTCGCGGGATCGGTTCAGCCAGGCGTGACCGGCAAGTCGAGAAACGAAAGCGTTCCAACGTGTGGACACTGAAAGCGTTCCCCGAAAGCGTCGCCGTTTAATGCTTCGAGCTATCCTCGAGGCTGGCTGGAAACTTTGCGCTTCGTTGGCGGATATTAAAATCCCTCCGATAGAGGAGAGAAGTTCCGGTCGAGATCGTCGGTTTTCGGACATTGAGCAATGCAAGCGAACTCGGCGGCCGAGTGTTTGTGAAACGAAAGGGGCAACGGGGATGATTGAAGTGCTCTTGTCGGTGAAAGCTTGTATAAATTTATAATTGACGGCAGCTACTCTCGAGGGCAAACCTCGAAGTAACGGAGGAAACTTCAAGTATTTGCCAAGGCTGATACTGCAACGTCTTTTTTGGCGATTGAACTTAATAATTGTGGATTACCGAGAAGATAGTTCGGGCTGGATGTTTCGAGAGATAAATCTATGACGGCAGTGATAGCTACCCGGGCAATATTTCACAGAGGAAAGACGACTGTCACGGTGAAAGGTTTTCTGTAACGTTATTCCGCCTCGAGTGTACCGTGCTACGAAGGAGATGAAACTTGGAAAGAATTTCTGGAACCTTCCTCGGATATTGTGATGTAGATTTCTCAATATTTTTCTTATCGAGTTACCAAACAAACCAGGATCGACAAAACTCAAATTCTTACAAGTTGAAAATGTACTAAACGCAGCTAACGATTCTCGAAAAATACTTCATCCTACAGATTGATCCAGTTAACTGGAAAAAAAAGTTTTCCACTCAAGAACGGTGGAAGTAATTCATTCAAGACACGCGTGTCATCCCCTAAGAAGCGTCCCCTCGACGACACGAAGGGATCGTTATGTACAACCATAATAACACGATCGAGGAGTGTATAAAAGTGAAGGAAGACCGTTTAAGACGGTCGTAAGCCCCGAAAACGACGACAAAGGGCGACCACCCCTCCGGTAGTTTTGCGGCGACGAAGCACAACCCTCTTCCTCCTGTTTCCTCTCGAAAATGCCCGATTTCCGGGAATGTTCCGGATGTACGGCACACTTTGCTCGAGCAAATCGAAAGACGGTGGCTGCGACAGCAGCTTCGACCGAATTTTTCCACGGATGTGTCGCACCATGAAATCGAGCCCGGAGCCGGGTTTCATAAATTATTTACCGATTCGCCGGTAAAACGGGGCGAACCAGAGAGTCATGGAGGGACACCGATTCGACGAAAACTGTCGGGGCTAACGGGAGCGAAGGAAGGTTCGCTTGGATGAGAAGGACGCCTCGGAGAACGCTCTAAAGCAGGAAAAGGGGTGTCTTAGAGGTTCTTTTTCCGAAACTGCATCGTTTTATGTTTGGCGAATGCGAAGTATTCGAGGAAAATTGAATCGCGTATGCAATTCAAATATATGTCAACGAATCAAAATAAAATAAGATACATAAAAAGAAAAAATTTATTATATGTAAAAAGAACGAAAGAAAGAGTCAAACAATGGAAGAAGTCGGGAGAACAGACACACTCGTTTCCGAAAAGAGACACGACTCGACATCGGTGTCCTCTATCACGTGCAGAGAAATCGTGTCGAACGTAGAACGTCTCCGTGACTTTCTCAACCGTCCACCATCTGTAATCGAGAAACGTATCGTTCCACGATCTGACCTCGGATCTCCCTTTTCGCCTGGAAGAAGCTTCGTCGATGCACTTTTCGTCGGGATCCCCGTGTGTCTCCGTTTCCTGATCGTACTCTTCGTTACGTATCGTTTCTCGAGGATCGAATATCCTGCGCGGGGGAAAAGAAACGACGCCGACCCAGCGTGGTTGGTATCGTGTTCTACACAAAAGTGCTGGCCTTTCTCCAAGCTTCTGCCGCCCCCGTCGCCACATCCTTTCGCCACCTTTCACCTTTTTCCGCGTTTGCTTGTCAGTTAAGCTTCTCGTCGGGGGAACAACGAAATCTTTGTCGTCGGAGGAAACACGATGATGCTGGTGTGTCAAAGTCTTTTGTTAAGAGAGAGAGAATTTTTGATAGATGTGTGATTGGTTGGTTGATTTGAGAATTATTTTCTTTGTTTAGCCTTTAGTGAATAAAAAAAATTTACGGAGCGTAGGGAGTTTAGAAAGATTAATTTGGAACTGAATTGGTGCTTTTAATTTTTTTCTTTTTTTCTACAACGAATATTATTCCTTTTCACGAGCATTGATGTAAAAAAAATTTACAAAATATATCGAAAACAATCGCCCAGAAAATGGAGTAATATTCTTTTTATGTATATCAACCAGCTCCATTTCTCTGTTAATTCATAATCCCTCTCTAAACCATGTATCGGCACAATTAACCAACCAAACAAACCATCAACGCGTCACAACCACCAAGCTGCTCCAAATTACAAAGCAGCCTATTAACACCAATTATCGCATCTAGTTTCTCCGCTCAAACCTAAAACAGGTCTATCAAAGGATCTTTCTTTCGATCGTTCCAACAGAGGGCTCGAAATAACTAGATCCTCAAAGGATTATCAAACTGGCAGTCACGTTTCCCGTGTAATAATCATCTAGTCGAATGCGTCGGTTTGCACACTCGTGGATGTGTACCCGTTTGATGTCCCGTAAAACCAACGTTAGCTAGAGGCATGTTGTATGTACACGGCGATGTTTTCACGAGGAAACGAGGATGCTAATTAGTCGCGTAGCGAAGTGAATGTAGCAACGCGAACGTGATATATCCACCTTGTCGTCTGTTCTTCTCGCATACCGGAGTCCTGTTTAATATAAACGTACGAACTGACGCGCACGTAAACGCACGTTATGACTCTCAAATAGTGGAGTATAATTATTTCGTTGTCTTTACAGACAATAACATAGGTATTCGATATAGCTGTTCGACTTTCCAGCAGATCGTATAATTGGTCGGACGCACTTCGAATTGTTCTGTGTTTAATCAGGGTACAAGTTAGAATAGACTTAGCAGTAGAGGGTATTTGTTTGAATTGTAGAGATGGATGATTTAAATGCCTCGGGTACTGAATGTCTCGAGTGGTATCAAGTGAAGTCGAAGGGTAAATATTACACGTATTGCTTGTATTCAGAGACGCTCTAGTTCTAAGTTTGGCTATTATCTACCGATAATAGACGGTGCTAGTTTCGATGTTCAAACTACACACAAGCTTCTGCTTAAAGATGTCTTTGAAATTAAATAATAATTTAAAATACTTCGCTACAATTCTTGAAGCATTTAAGGAATATACTGGTATGGTGAACGACTGAGAAACAATGGTAGTTTCAGCTGATTAAGAGATTACACAGCAGAAGCTTGGAAAGTATAAAAAGATTGCAAACGAAGATAGAAATAAATACCACTAATCCTGTTCGATCAAACTACGGATAAAACACCCTCCCGAAAAAAGTCAATTTATGTCCTACACCCACAACCCTATTACTTTCATCGTTCCACGACAAATCCTGTCCGGCTATTATCACACGACGATCACGTCTTCGCCACGAGTTTCGACTCGTGACCGGTGTGCAAAGTATCCTGGCAACTACCGACTCGAGGTGATCACTTTCTCTGTAATTATCGCTTCGATTTCGCTGGAATTTTATTGAAGTTACGACGGAGATAAAACTGTTCTAGATTTCTAGACACTTTAGAGTTGGAGATCCTTTAAAATTAATATCAGCCGCATGGAAACGATGGTCACAGGAGAAAATTATCTCCTCGTAGCTTTAAATTTCCAAGACAACCATTTTTAAAATAATTCCGCGCCATTGCGACACCTGATCGGCGAAACCACCCTAAACATCGTTCACGCGACAAAGATTCAGCCACACCTCGCCACGATTCCTTTCGTTTCGCGACGAAAGAAACCGAACCATGGTAGCGTGTTAGTACAGCATGCGATGCACGTAAGCCGCCGGTCGATTACACGTCACTGCAACTGAGTTCCCAGGGAAATAAGAAATCTTCTCTCACACTCGGTTTTGTATAGATACTCGCGCAAGGGGATGCGGTGGGTGCATTGAGATGCATAGCAACGGTCGATCGGTAGATTTTACGTAGACGCGGTAACTGACAATGGTAATATCGGGGGATGAAAATGGAATGTATCGTGGGGCTAGTATGCCGTGAGAAATGGTCAATTTCTTCGTAGAAAAGTGTATCTCCATTAAGAACTTTCGCTGCGGGAGTGTTAAGATTTTTTTTTATTTAAGTTTTCTTTCCCGTCTGTGAATTGATCTAACGAAATTACTTTTCATTTCACGATGCTCGTGTCGAGTGAAAGAAAGAAAAATGTTTCCTACCGCGTGTACGAAAGTGTGCGAAAAATTGTTCAAGAAACAAAAAGTATCCTGTATTAATAAAACAATCGAATTCTCGACTTCGACCGGCCCATCAAATTTTAACCGTTACATCCACCGCTACTGTGCATAAAATTTACCAAGAAACTTTGAGTACACGTTGTCTTTGTAATCCCCTCGAAACAAGGGTAGGCTACTCCACAAAAGAGATTTTAAATGGGACTTTAATTAAAAATCACATTAATATTGCGGTACAATTAGCCCCTTACCTGGCCACGTCACGATCTCTCCCGGAGTGTCGACAGGGGATGGAAAGTATTAATTATACAGCGTACAAAAAAGAACGCATCCACGATGTCAAACGACCACGACAGGGACAGGAAGAAGGATGGAGAGGACGGTGTCCGCTTTTTGGTGGTGTTCTTTGCCGATTCTGATCACCGTCCGCTGACAAATTAGTCTTCCACCGAGAGGAACGAGTTTTGCGCTGCAAGGGGTGCGTTTACTGTTTTTCGAGCGACGTTTATAGAACAAGTTATATTCGCGACGGCCACTATTTGTTACAAACAGCTTGTAACTTGAAAATTCACGACGTTATACGTAGACAGCTCAGATTAATGGGTCCTGAATCGCAATTAATCAATTATCCTTCCTATCTATCCTAGAATATTCTCAATACCGATGACTTCAAATTTTTCTCTCGCACGTTTCCCAGATTTTGTTTCAATAAAAATACCGCACAGTATAATCTATCAAAATCATAAGCAACAGCTAAAATGCATCGCAAATTGATTATATTTACAATACCCGTGGATCCACGATTTATAGATCCTGGCTAAAGAAATCCTTTCTCTGGACAATGTCTGATAATAAAAAAAAAAAAGAAGAACAAGTTCCATGGGTCACGCTTTGTCACCGTCCTGTATTCATCTTAATCGTGGTCGGGCGATTAAAGTGATAAATTATTCCTCGCTTCTTTTCCTCCCGAACCGCAAGGAAGAAAAGCGTACAAGTAATCGCGCAAATTTTACGAGGCATCGTTCGTGATAAAAGGAAGACAAAGTCGAGCTGTTTTTGTCCCTGCCTCGGAAATAGAATGGTAGGGAATCGCGACGAGCGACCGAGGAAAAAACCGCTACAACGGGGAACTTTGTCACTTGGTTTTTGCGAACGTGGCTTATCGAACCCTCTCCGGGAATCAAATCGACAAATTGACGCGTTCGTGCGTGCCGCGAGGCTGTAATTCGTCGCGGAACACGATCACGAACTTTTATCGTCGAGTCAAAGTCGAAGAACTTGGAATAGAAATCGGTTTCGCATCGAGTAATACGAAAATTTCCATTATTTTTCGGATTGAAATTCTCCGAAGAAATTCGGCCGAGCGTTTACGAAGCTTTCTATTCTACTATGTGATTATCCGAACACGGTTTGCACCGTAGAAAGGAAAGGAATCGGATAGATCGGATTGCTGGACTTAGATTCCAACGATTCCTTCGCTATTCTACCCAATTGAACCGGTCAAACGAGCTCATTCTTCGCTAGCCTAATATTCGGTATAGCCGCTGCCTACGGCACGAACCAATATACCCTAATATTTATCCTCGATACGAATCGAGCCAAGAAAATCATGTAAAGGGGTAATAATATTCCAGTCGAGTCTGGAATACTTCCTCGAGCAGGCTTTCTTTCGTCTTGTCGTTTCGCAGTGCTGGCAAACTGGCGCATAGATAACAGGATCAAACAGGGGAATAAAGAACAATATTGATGGAGCGAGGGAAAAAAAATGGCACGTAAGAAAGAAACGCGAGTAAAATGAGAATATGCTCGTTTTTACGAGAATCCTGTAAGCCGATATTTAACATCGGATCCACTTTGGTATATTTCAAAGTTTTCTCGTTTGCGGGAAACGAAAAAGGCAAAGAATGAAGAAACATACGCTCTACTGGAGACTGGAGCATAATGGATGCTGAAAAAAAAACGAAGGGAAAGAAGAATGATCATCGAAGAACAAAATCGTTAAGCATCCGAGAGGATAATTGAACTGATAGATATCTGAACGAGAAAAATGCAATCGAGAAGCGGTAAAACTAGCCACGTCGCGTCAGTTTAGATAGATATCTGAAAGGTTGTACGACGAGAGGTTCATTTTACGCGCACGGATTTTCCACGTGGAACCGAGAAAAAGCTTCTTTCCTCGTATAACGTGTCCCGACGTATTTGCATGAGAGTACAATTTATCTTTCCCGGTAGTTCTTTCTTTTTTCCTTTTTTCTAAACAAATTTAACATCTGTTCTCCTTTGCATTTCTAAATCTAGTTGACCAGTGTCCTCGATACGTTCCATAAAGTATTATTTGTTCCATCTATTTTTGCTCCTTGCGACCTGACAAAAGTTTGATTCCACCTAATTTTGGATGACCCGACGTTCCATGCCATATCAAAATTGTACGATACTGGTCACTTTTACGAAAAACGATAACTCTTTGTTATTCCGTCCACCCATTTGTCATTTACACGCCGGATTTACTTTTATAACTGAAGAACCGAGAGAGGTGAGATATCCGATGGCATTTATCTGCAACGATTCAGCAGCTTTTAACTCGAACGAGTGAATTATATGCTTTCGTATAGCGAAGGTGCTGACGCGGTCTGATAGAATATTAAATCGATCCATCGTTTCGGTGATTTTAGAATTACTACACGGGTTCGACGCGAGCTGATTACAATCCGGTTGGAGAAATTACGATAGACACAATCAACGCCCCAAATGAATTTCCCGTTCGAGAATCCTGTAAGTACTGGATCGTGGAGAAACTTGTGAAACGCATCGTTCGCGTATAGTTCGTAGGATTGTATACGAACGCGTATATCATTCGATGCTTCAAGATTTGTGGAACAAACACTAGTGTAGTGAGAATACAACGCATAGTCCGTTCGCGAGGCGTAGAATGCACCGAACATGATTGCAAGTATGCGAGGTCCGATGGGAGTTTAAATATTCCAACAAAATTCCACGGGGATCCGAGTGCGTTGATAGAATCCTCAGGAAACCCGGATATCTTGGTAGAATTCCTTTGAAAGAGCCAGAGAAGTTAAGGCAGTTCACAGTTGAGGTATGTGACGCGGTATAAGTCACTTGTGGTCATTTGTGACCATCGACTCGTAGGGTGCGGTAAAAGTGGACTCCGGGAGCAGAATTTGATGGATACGCGATCGAATCCCGAAGAGTAATCAAAGTTTGCGTTCACATATTTTTCTCCGTACTTCAAGGGACAAAAATTAACTTTGAGGATGATCAGACGTCTGGCAAAGCTGCTTTCGCGACAGAGTCTTCGTTAGTCGACACTTTCTCGATTAATGAAATTATTCTGTAAAGTCTGGCGAGACTGCCGACAGGAACCTAAGTTCATAGTCTTTTTCCACTAGATTCGTTAAACAGTAATAACTGAACAAACAAAGAAATGCAGTAACGAGAGTTATGAAAATAACAAGTTACTGCATCGTATTTTCCGGCATGCCGACGTACAAGTAAATGTAAGCAACGAAGCTAATTCCGCATTTTTCACCCCGTTCTCTTTCTCTCTTGCAACCATATTTTTATTCTCTCCCGGCAGAAATGCTTCCAAGTCACTTCCAAGGGTGCTCGAAATACTTTTCAGTTTTCCTCTCTTCACGGTCCACGTTCCTTTGTATTTTCGCATCGTCCACAGGCAAATAACGAAGTTATTAGGACCTGGTTCAACGTAATAACGTGTCGTTTCTTCGAGAAAAGATATAACAATTTCAGAAATTTACGGCTACCGAGCAGCTCGTCAACGACAGAATTCAATTTCAACGAAACTGTAAAATATTCCCGTCAACGCTCCCAGAAACGTACCTTTCCTCTATCGTTCACAATATCTCTTCGCTCCGATGAGCGTTATTTCCTCGAAATATTGCCAAGCACAATATTGACAAATATTCCGAGAATGAAACCATCCTCGTGTACCAGGACGTTTAATATTTTATTTCTTCGCTTAAAATTCTCCTGCGTCGTGCTTCGCTGGCAGGAACGATCCCTCGGAAACAAGGATTGTCTCGTTGGCCGATGATACCGGCCAGGGGCGCATAAAACCGGCAACGCGTCCGCATTTCCGTACGACTGTTAATCCGACAACGACGTACTCGCGGCTATACGAGCCACGTCGCTCCGTCATCTCACCAGGCGAAACGTTTCTACGTTTCTACGTATCCTCGCCGGATAAAAAACGCGCCACTCCGAGCGAATCGTGACATCTCGATACACCAGTCCGCCACAATATTTTCAGGCCATAATCGCGGCGACCAGATTTTTCGAGAAATTCAACGTCGATGCGACGCCGTTCGAAGGGGGTAGCACCGCTCGAAACAGAAGCAAACGAGCGGTGGGAAAAACGTGGGCGTGAATTTCATTGGAGACGTGCACCGATACCCAGGGCAGAAATCCGATAATTCTGTTGCCTCGTTCTCTCTATAATAAATAGAAAACGATCGCGCGACGGCATGCAAAAATGGCTCACACCGATGCACGTTCTTTTCAACTGACAACCTATCAATTCTCTTTAACCCGCCAAGAATTTTTGTTCCTCTTTTAATTGTTTAAATCAGTCCAATTATTCGAGAGAAATTGATAATTGGAAATTGATACGCAGTTGTATTTTTTTTTTGTTTTTTTTTTATTCGTCTCGATATCGTTACAGTGCTTCTCGTTTTAAAGTCCACGTAATTAGTTTTTCGAAACACTCAACGTGGACAAAAGTGTACTTAGTGACTCGCGTTGTCCTAATCCATTTCCCCCAGAATTTTCAGTTTACACTTGGCCACTGGACCTCTTCAATTAACGGCTCGTCGAAGAACACCGCACAGAGATTCACCGAGACTTCTAGTTTCGAGCTGTGGCGCAATTACAAGTTTCACGAGCTCGTACGCGCGCGTTGGTAATTGTCGCGCGGCGAATAAGTGCTCAACGCGGTTTCTGAGCGAAATGACGCCTGAACAAAGAACTTTCGAGCGAGTAGTTTCTAGATGTAGTTGTCGCCAGTCTAGGTACGCGAATGAATTGAGCGTAACGATAAAAATTTCGGCTATTTTATCGCAGTTTCTCGACCGGTATCATCATTGTAATATTCTCAGCTCAAATCTCACTTCACCGTTTCGACCTATTTTCTTTTTTTAACGTTCCGTTGCATAAAATACACGATTCACTATTTTTCTAACAATAGTACACAGAGTCAATAATTAAAATCAAAGCTACATTCCATTGTTTAATCGTTTAACTATTATAATATTTGCAAACTATCACCAATTTAAGATCTTGATACAAAAATCGGGCAAGTCTAATTTTTACCGAAACGGTAGCTTTCAAAATTCTGTATATTTTTACACATTACCGATTGCTTTATTGTCCCATAAATTAGAAAATCTAGAGTTACCTAGTTATTGCATCAAGGTTTGCAATTGGAATTTCTAACCCTTAACGATCGTAGATTAACCACCTCGCCCACTCGATTAACCGAAACACGTTCATACGTTTCATTATCGAAGGGAAAATCCTAACAATAATTGTACCTCGCCTATGCAGTACCTGCGATTCGTGGCAGCTGCCACTACGTTATTGTTGCGCCGAGTGTAATTAACTTTATTTCACGTGTCGTACAGGAACGATAATCGCGGCCACACAAGTGTTATTGCCGCGCTGTACAACGCGCTCGGTGATAGACAATAATTACCGTTACACGGGACAAACAACCCACTACAGTTTTCCAACGTCGCCATACCAGAAAGAGAAACGGCGATTCCAAACCGAGTACACCGGCGATACGTCATATTCCATTTTCTTCCTTCGAGCAAGATTAATTTGCAAGCGTATCCATTACAATCGAAACACCGGCGACCACGAGCAACCGGTACGGTAATGCAAAATCCCAAGGTTTACGAGTATGTCGCTTGTTCCGATATCGTGGTATTTATAATCATTATTCTTGGTGGATTCATCGTGAAAAATGACACTTTAAAAAGGGCGTTTGTAACGTGAGGACGTAAAGTTTTATGAAAAATATATGAAGTTCAATTTTTTTAGTCAGATCATTATCGATAGACTGTCAGACCAGGAAATTAATTTTTCTCCGCAAAGATAGATTCCAGAAGCGTGCATCGAAACGCAAACTTGTCTTTTCGTTCTACGGAACGCAGGATTGAACCGACTTAGAATTACACTTCTCTGTTCGGGAAATTTTAAGCTGCGTGTAGTTACTTATCGTGCAGTTCGCGTCAGAATACATCTTCACTCTTAGTCTCACCTAATTTCTGTTTCTTTTACTATCTACCTCGGTAATTTGCTTACATTTCCATCGTCATTTCGACATACTTGTATTAACATGAAGAATTAATTCCCTTTCAAAGGAAACAAGCACAGAATATTAATTACAATTTCTCATTAGCTGAGCATATGCGATGCGCGTCACTGACAACTCCGGTCAGCCGCGTTAATAGAACTCCCGCAAGAAACAGCTTTGAAATGTACACAAGTCTTATTCCGAAGTTCCTTAACTACTCTTGGGTTCAGTTTACATACGCGACAACATGCAGGCATCCTCGCATATACTCCTAACGCATACGTACAATACGTTATGCAAAATAGAACGAAGGAAATGAAGAAGTGAAAACAAGAACGAAAACACAAAATGGAAAAGAACGAAAAGAATGAAAGGAATGAAAAGAATGAAAAGAGTGGAAAGGATGAAGGAAGCTGTGTGCAAATGAGAAGAAAAGCCAGCGACGAGAATCGGTCGGAATGTCAGAAAAATATATTCATTGTCGGGCATGCTGTCGAGAGGAGATCGATCGCGCAGCCCGCAACATCTGCCAGAAGGATATATCGTGATGCACTTTCTGTCAATCTCTTTTGACTGTGCTTTCGTTGAGAACCGTGGCGCACAATGGGAACAGCGGGGGAGCTTCTTAACGTTCCACCTTTCTTTGATTTTTCTTCGCTCCCCTCGGACCAGTTCAAACGATAATAGATGGAATAGAAGCACGAGAATGTCTACTTTCTTTTTCTACAATGCCGGAACGATGATCGAAGAGTTTTCTTATGATACTTTAATGCGATCTAAGAGAAAACGTAACGATTTTCTGCAAAACTACTACCAGTGGAACACGCGATAACACCAGAACATAAAATTGCATAGAACTTGGCCCTGTATCAAGGCCAGAAGACCACCGACAAATCCACCCTCGATAAAATCTGTTTCTCTATCTTATTCCCTCGAATCTACTCCTCCAGCGGAAAATGTGCATTTCCTATCGACTTTGATTCGGCCAGAGCTCGACTCAAGGGCAAACGTTGCCATTTACGCGAGATCATCCTTGCAGAATCCAAGGAAAACAGATGCAGAAAGTATGGGATGCAATTATTGCCACGAGACACTCGAAAGAATCGCGAATCCTAGCCAATTTCATGACCGTAAAAAGCAAGGCTCCGCGCCTTCCAACTCAGCCGCGATAAAGGCCAATCTCCTTATTTCTAGCCACGTGAAAGCGGCGTTTAAAGCGACGTCGCTCGCGCGGAGAAGACGGTAAGCTCCGCGACGGGGATTTGGAATTCGTTTCCAGGAAAAAACACTTGAAGACAAACGGAAATTCGAAAGAATAATATTAAGACGGTCCGATTCGATCCATTGACGAGGGAGCTTTTATCCTAGATTGAATGGCATTGCGAATATCGGACATTGTGCTAAAAATGGAACAATCTTCTTCGGAATGAACATAAATAAAAATGATGCATTTAATGGGCATGCTTGGCTTAGTCTCTTATTCGGCTATTTATACAATTACAGTCTCGAGTCTTTGTGAATTAATTACGTTTTTTCAGTGAATTAATCCACGGTTGAAGAAACAAGAGCGAACCGGTAAGAAAATTCGAAGAATTTTCTACAGATCGCTCGAGACTCGACCGAGCCGTTTCATTCCGGCTTTCGTTACGAATTAAAAAGGTTATGAAGGACGCATCCGGTGGAAAGAGTGAGCGCGGAATTTAAAAGGACTTCGAAGCGACCTGTTCGAGGGAGCAACGAGAAAGAAATTCGCCAAGAGACTCTATTAATACGCCCAAGTCACCTTCTTGTCGTTAATCCCTCGTTTTTGCTACGAAAGAAGGTGCGTGCACCCTTGTAACCTGACAATTAATCAAAATTATAGTCCAAGACCGGGGAAAGGTTTCTTATAGAAGACCGAGTGGCGTGGATATAAGAAACTTGCTCGTGAAGCCTTTCGTCGCCTCGTGTTCGCGAAACTTACGCGTTTCAAGATAGCCTCGTAAAAACTGTCCTCTCGGGACGAGAAAAAAAAAATCATCGATAAAGGCTCCATAAGGTGGATAACAGCCGTTGGCCGCTCGTATTCCGCCCGGTGTTAGATCAGCGACCCGTTTATGGTCGCTCGAACCGTGACGATGTCTTTTTACCATGGTCTGTAGCGGAACGAGCCTCTTTTGCCTATGAAATGTTAAAATCACTTTACGACGCTGTAACCGCGACTTTCGTGGACTAGAAAGACCTCGTTTTTCTTCACGGAAGTGCCTCTGCAGGAGGGATTTTGAATTTGTAAATGGCGAGAGAAGGATTTAGTTCGAGAAGGATTGGTTGTTTTAAATCCTTTTGTTATTTATCTAAGCATTGTTTTGCCAGAGATAGCAGCAGTATGTTGGATTTGGAATTAGTAGGAGGATTCGCGTTGTTTATGCTGCGACTTTAAGCGATTTACTCGAGACGCGAGATGCTTAAAATTGGCTCCGGAATACAGACAAATTTATCCTTCATTATTCCAGCAGCTATCCATTGGTTAATCGGAAGATTACTGTTTCCTTTCCAACTATTCACCGTAATACTCCCTTGAATAATCTATGGACGTACAAACGAAGTCTCTAATCGTTCCAAATTGAATCACAGATAGTACAATGCCACAACCTTTTAATAGATAGAAAGAAAATAATCGCTAGATCTCCATCGTTTACTCCGTAATACATCGATCTCCCTTTCAATGTCTGTCCCAGAAAATCACTTTGAGCTTACTCGTTACACAGAACGATCGGTCGAGATTTCAATACGTTGCGGACGAACGGGAACGACGGTAACCCAATTAGACAAAGTAGTTTCGATTACCAGAGGCATTTCTGGCAACCTGATTATTGTAAGCCGATACATGCAGCGAACAAACGATTCAATGTAATCGTTAACACTTTGGACCGAATTCGTGCGAAAGCACGCGCTGTTACATCGCACGATGCGGTCTGTTGCCATCAGTCATCTTTCTTGATTATTCCCGGGCCGTAGTTTGCGAACACCGTCGACATCCATTTCCATATCCAAAGCGCGAATTCTTCGTTCTCTTTTTTTTTTCTCTCCATTTCTGTTCCTTGTTCTCTCTGTCAGTCTTTTTCTGTTCGGGCCACCAGCACTTTATGAAATACGCTCGCGACGTGTCAGAACACTCGAGAGCTATTCTAATTCGAGCTCAAGCGACGTTAACGAGTCTCTCCCAATGCGTGGGAAACGTCGCGTTCCATTTTATAATGCTACTCCAATCCCGGTTGCTCCTGGCGCGCTTCAAACTCGCTCGAAAATCGGTCCATGCGTCGATGCGTGTGGCATTTTACAGAGACACGAGGGAATTTGTGCTACGTTCAACTTGGAGGCGACAGATTTATGTTAATGTCGATAGTTTGTGCCAGTATGCGGGAATAAATTACTACAGATATAAATTTACATAAATTTCGAGTCGATGAACGTGGATTGTGGAACGTTTTAGAAATAAATCTCGCGTGTTTCGAGAACACGTTAGAAGTTTCATGGTAGGTAGTTCCCATATATCTTTGGCATTATCGTCAGTCGATAGGAGCCTATAGGATGTAAGATGCTTCGACGCTTTACTGCCATAATCTTGAGGGTCTATACACGCGAAGACGTAAAAGTTGACGACACAGCTTCACTCTGGCCATACGTCGCGAGAGCGGTTCTTTACGCAAATAAATGTCGAGCGTGTGAAACGTGTCACCGATTCTTTTACGATTATTGCATGCTTGGTAGAGTCCGCGTAAATCATTATCGCGTGAGAGAGCGAACCGCTCGTCTGCTGGTAAGTGAATAAATTTAACGATGCAGTCGAAAAATCTGACGTTCAGAGGACCACGTTGCGAGAATAATTAAAACGAGCACCAAAAAAAAAAAAAGAAGAAATATGTTACGTTTGATTGATCGACGGAACTTTCTGTCGCGTATTCATTTTTTCGAAACGGATGTCCGGCCGTTTTTCAAAAACTAAAATTGAAGAGTACCGCGTCGAGGTCTTCGTTAGTCGATATTTCCTTCGTTCGCGTATGCAATTCGAGATCCTTTTATAGAAATTACAATACTTTCTCGGAGCCTTGACGAATTTATTTAATCGTTAAATGTTAAAAAATTTCACGTCTTTTAGTAATTCGTAATTAAAACACAAAACGAGGCAACCTTCTCCTTCCATTATTCTTCCCATTGATCAATTTATTTACGCTGCATCTTGAAATGCAGCAGTGGCTCGATGAATCTTTGGAATCGCCGTGTAAAAGGATAATCCTGCCTCGTCTGTTCCTTTGGCCGGAGCTTAGTTCGCACCTTCAGCATTTATGAAAAGCTCCGTGGAGCGCTCGCAGCCCGCCACTGCACGCCGCTTTAAGCCCTTCAGATCAGCACGTATCCACTCGACGCGGTGCCACTCCGCAACTTTGATCTCCACGGAGAAGAAACGACGACTCGAGAGCGACAGAGACCAAGGGCTGTTGTGTGCTTTGTGCTTAAGCCTATTTATAGGTCCCGTGTGACCCATATTGCACAGAGATGCGCTCCACTTTTCGCTGGCGAGTCCGAAATTCATTACACTTGATGCCACCAAAGTTCCGAGTCTGATTAAACGGGTCGAAGAGAATAGAAGAATGAAATTGTAGTTTGTTTCCACGATAGATCCTTCGCAAATTATAACGATATCAAACGCAAAGAAACACGAGTCGTTGGAAACTTTCGTCCGTTGAAACTTTCACCGAAATCCAACTGGATCGTGAAAAAATACGGAACATCGTCCATTTATAAATCCGCCCTAACAACTATGTTCCTCAACGTGCATGTTTACACAACGCGATATGTTAAATCCTACAAGATGTTTCAAGCTTTCTCCCGTAGACAGTACTTTCGACGCAACTTCGCGCGGAGCTCGGCTGAAACCCAGTTAAACTGTTGCTCGAGAGCGGCAACCAGCAAAGGGGTAGTCTTTATGGAAACTAGCTTCTTTTTGCAGACTAGATACCTCGAGGTCTGTATTTATGTAACATAAACGTCTTGTTGCGTAAGGTGTCGTGAACTTTCGTCTAAACTTCACTTTTAGGATATGACTAATTCTCAGACGCTTTTCAGGGAAAGTTCTAATCAGCCAGCTGTAGTTGAGTAAGTCTTATGTAGCCTGGAAACGTGTTCCTACTAGGTAGCTACGATCTTTCGCGGAGCTTCAAAGATTGGATAATTTTAAAGACATCTTTGAAGATCTTTAGAGATGCACGATGATCGAGCCAATAAAAAGACATAATAATAAGTATCATAAAATTCGATATGCTTCCATTTAACAAGAAGTACGAATGACTCGCGATAATCGATAGATTTCTAACTTTCTAACTCTCATTGAGCGAACAGAAATTTTCTTTTTCAGCATAAATCAAGTGCAACAAGGTTGGACCACCGGTAAATAAAGGAACCAAATCACCAAGGTTCTTTTCTACATCTTCGACTCCAAGATTTCGTTGCTTTAAGCGCAAATTTTGGTTCTGTCGTTTAGTCGATTGCAATTTCCAAGTGCAATACCTGTCTGTCAGTCGTTCTTAAGATGGATCGTTTCGGACTTTTAGCGGCACGCGCGCACAACGACGCCGACAGTCGAGTCGAGCCGTTCAGATATTGTTGCATGAAAGAGAACCAGGTTGAATTTTCGTAAATCATCACGTATCAACGGTTCGCGATTAATGGAATCGACAAGCGGTTGTTATTTATCGTGCCACCTATAAAATTGTGTGTCGTTCGAGGCACGATGGAAGCACGAGCTCGTTATTTACGAGCGCAGCTCGTAATAGGCTATAAGTATTTCTGCGTTAAAAAATTATCCGCGTCCCTTTATCGAGTTCTTGATTTTTCTTCGGCGTTTTCTTACAGCTTAAACTTAATTCAAGGAACACACGTGTCAAAAGTGATATTTGAAGAAAAGAAATCTCATAAGCCAGTGCACATTGCACAATTTGGAATAGGGTGTTCCATTTCCGTAGGTAAAACTGGTAAAGGTTTCGCACCGGTCGGTTAAATCAGAGAGAAACTTTTCTCAGAAAAGGACAATTTATTGATCCTAGAAAATATGGAATCGAGAAGTTCGGACGAAGTTCGGAAGAAATTCGAGGAAACAAACATCAAAATTAATCTTCGCTTCTGAGGCGCCAGTATACTTCGCAACGTTCAATTCGAGACACGTTCCTTTTTATTGGTTTAAAAAATTCTNCGTCCCTTTATCGAGTTCTTGATTTTTCTTCGGCGCTTTCTTACAGCTTAAACTTAATTCAAGGAACACACGTGTCAAAAGTGATATTTGAAGAAAAGAAATCTCATAAGCCAGTGCACATTGCACAATTTGGAATAGGGTGTTCCATTTCCGTAGGTAAAACTGGTAAAGGTTTCGCACCGGTCGGTTAAATCAGAGAGAAACTTTTCTCAGAAAAGGACAATTTATTGATCCTAGAAAATATGGAATCGAGAAGTTCGGACGAAGTTCGGAAGAAATTCGAGGAAACAAACATCAAAATTAATCTTCGCTTCTGAGGCGCCAGTATACTTCGCAACGTTCAATTCGAGACACGTTCCTTTTTATTGATTTAAAAAATTCTTTCCTTGCTAAAAATTCAAACAGATTGTCGTGTAAATTCTTTCAACCTTCGCCATATCCTTTCATCGAGTTTTAAAATCTCAAAGTGGTCGCGAACAATTTACATTCGCGCGATACTCGACATCCTTCGATCCTACCGGAAGGAAGTTGAAGAGCGTCGAAGGGACAGAAGAACGAGGCGTTCGCCTAACGAACGACCCAGTTGCATAAAATTCTCTGCCTCGAAATGGTCTCCGTCAAAATACGTATATCGAAGAACTCGAGCAACGTTCTTAGGAATTTATTTATAATTATATGCCGGCAGCGCTATTGATCGTCCTAATTGGATCCGCGGTCGAATGCGAAATAATCGAAGAGAGGGCCAATTTAAGACGCTGCCTCTGCGCTGGCAAATCTCATTAGCGTCGACCGAAGGATCTCGTGGAAGTGAAAAAAGACAGATCGAGAACGAGATCTTCGAATCCCTATCTTGCCCGCCTTTTCCTTCCAACGAGCTGTTTCACAGTTCAGGAAGCCATGCTTCGATTTTACCTTCTGAAACCAGGCCACCTTGCTTTGTCCTTTCGAGGAAAAGATATTGTACACGATTGGAGAGGGTTGGTGCGAAAATTGAGATCGAGGGTCCGCGGTCTGATAAGATTATCTAGTACACGTAACAAGTTATAAATTGTTGATAAATTAATTTATGTGGAAAATGGTAGAATAGGATGTTACAGATCTTGATCGTTACGGTCACGAATGAAAATTATGATTAAATTATACCGCCGTGAAAGTCGTGGAAGAAAAATCACACCTAGAGAACAGCGATATAAGAAAATATATTACTTCTCGAAACCAGAGATACGAGCATAAAAAAGCAAAGCAACAAAGAGAAGATCGCAAGGAATGATATTTCACGGTGGATGCTTCATTCGGTATAGCTTGGCAAAAGTCGACAGATAATTATTTTCCACGCTTTTCGGGCCGTGTCCCGAGGTGCGACGCTGCTCCCATGAAATTGTAAAGATATTAGGCAACGCTTTCCCCGCTAGATTTATGGTTCGAAATGCCTCGACACGCAACCACCTTTCCAGATATGAAACGCAAGCTGGCATTAGCCCAAATTTCCGGATACCTAAAGATCTGGATCTTTATTATTTAGCGACGCGACAGCGAATTTAGCCGATCGTGACGTACGGAAATTTTTTTTCCCGCGACTCCTAGTCACGGGACTGGAAGCGGCGTACATTTTTCCGGACATAAATCTTCCCGGTCGAAAGGGACCAGCTAGGTGAGTTTCGACTACGCTCCAGTTCGAACGGGGACGCCAGGACCATTTTACAGAGAGATACTAAACTGGTGGGTCAAAAGGTGACGTAGATATTCGCGAAGAGCTTGAGTTTCAATGGTAGAAAGATAGAGCTGAAAAACTGAGAGACGAAATATTCGTTTCTGACCTGGCACCATGTCACAGACTTCCATTAGTCTATGAAACCACTCAAAGAATTACACACATCACACGGAACATTAAATCTTCCAGTCTACAACTTCCAGTTCAACAGTTTCCGCTGGTTATACTCACGGGTCATGTAAGTGTGAATGTTTTACAGCGTTCCTACGTTCCTCAGACTCCCTCTGGCGCTCCTAAAAGCCTCCATAAAAAAGGAAACACTTGCACTCAACAAAATAAGAGCAACTCACTAAAATGTCCGCCGCGAAGTCCAGTCTGCCGCACCATTTTTACCATTCAACGCAAAGCTTCCATGAGCCATGGTTTATTCCAATTGTGCTTAATTTACCTCATAACCATTATTCGCCGCAAGAAGCATGGCTGCCGAGTTTCCGTCGGATTTCGCACCGTTAAATATTCATGCGACGCTGGAAATGCGTTATTTATTGCAACCTGATCGTCCCGCTATCCTGGCTCGCTGAATTATAAATAACAGAGCTCTCGGATCGAGGTTGAATCTCTCTTAGGCGTGTGTCTCTTAACGTGGTGCGAGTATAGTCGTCTAATCGGATGCGTTTCACTTGACGCGGTTGCATTTCAGCGGAGCAAACAGATGCGTCCTGTTAGCGCACAGGCGGCACTGGCGCGGTTATACGAGAGCGTAAAGCGAATATGGGAAATGCTGGGAGTACACAAGATCGGTTTCAACGAGCTTTGACCAAATAATAGCCACAATTAGCTTTGTAACGGCACCTTTGCAACGACAGCGACGCGATACCTAATCCCTGTAATTCTTCTCGAATACTTGACCGCAGGGTTTTGTAAATTAAACTCATTTAAATTAGTCGCCGTTTAATCGAGGCTGAGTCGCTTCAAAAATTGAAAACGAAAACGTGTAACAAACCAACCTTGTCGAAATAAAGGTATTCCGTGTTTCGTGAACGAAAATGAAAATCTTTTGGAAGCTTTTATCGATAGTAGACGCTTTTTAGTATCTTCAACTACGATTAACAAAAACAATATTCGGCCGGAACGAGACCCTCGAAACGAAGCTCCGGCTGTGCGCGGTGCAACAGTCAATTTCGTGTAATCTGTTCTCGGTCGAACGTTATCGTGAATTTGGCGTAAGGGCTGGCGTTGACAGCGCGTAAATAAATATCAGTAAAACGCATTGTTTCGCGACCGACAGGGACCACGGTTACATCGTTGCGATCTCGATTTCGACGTATTCAACGAGTTCAACGCGTTACCGTGTCCTCGATCCCAACAAATTCGAACGCGCTGGTGATCCGTTCGATTTCACTATTTTTTTGACAGATAGTTTCCACTGGTATTAAAAAAATATCTTATCTTAATAAAATGATTAAATTCGCAGACACAAAGAGGTCAAAAGTTTCAAGAAAAAAAAAAACAAAAACAAATGGAACGAGGAACAAGAAGAAGCAGCAAGCTTTATCAAGAGCAAGCTTCAAAGTTCTCCAAGTAAAAACTAGGCGTTTTGAAACGTGTTAATGCCCTGGCCGGTGTGTTTGCTGCCCTCGGCGGGAAGTTGGTGAGTTTTTCGCCAACTTCCAAGCAAAACGAGCAAAACCGTCTCCGGTGTTATGCTCCCAACGAAATCCTGGAAGAGAGATAGCGCGCGATACGAGGAAACGTCCGAGCGAACGGCATCTCTTTCGCGGCTGGACCAGAAAATTTCCAAAAACGAACTATCCTGCCGAACAAAAAAAAGGGAAAGGGTAAGAGTCTGCGTTTCAAAGAAGAGTTCGAGCTTAAAGAGATGAGATTTCTTTTAGAACAGTGCAATCTAGACGCAGTCGCACCTTCAACGAACCGTAAACACAATTCCGCGATGCTCGCTACACCCTTGACACCGAGATTCGAGGTTTTTGCAACGCAGCTTTAAATAAACCGAGCACGTGAAACGACCGTTTTTCCACGCTGTTTTACCCGATGGCTTACATCGTTGCTAAAAAAGGTGAGATAATACCTCGTGGACGCGCTAAAGGTACTCTTGGAATTCAACGAGGGGAATTGTTCGTCGTTATCGTAAAGAATAAGTGGCTGGCGGAGAATGAAAGTTTTCCTTCCTCATCCGGAGTCGATAATGGTGTCGGTAATTAGGATAGAAGGGTACGGTGTAATTATAAGAAACGTATAAACAGTGCAACGTCGTGAAAGGCTGTTCGATATTAATCGCAAAAAGGCGTGCCGTCCATGGGGCGAATTATACTTGTGCCAGTGCGCGGACGAACAGTGAATTAAGTCCGGCTATGGCCAGACACGAAAAAGGCGTATCCTTCTGAGAATTCGAAAAGCATTGCCAAAGGATGGAAGCTCGATTTGGTATACCTACAGTGTCTGAAACGGAGCCAGTTCTTCTATCGCTATTCATATGTTCCACCTCTGGTCTACTTTTTCCCTATTTTCTCGAAATATTTCACCGTGAACCGTAGATACGATGGTTTTTCCGGTGTTCTCACGTTGTTGATCATGCGGATGCTTCGAATCGATTTTCTTCATGGTAATTCTTTTATATTTTCACGATTATTTATATTTATTGCTTACCTCTTCTAATCTTTTTATTTTTATTCATCTTTTTTTGTGGTTAAAGACTCCCCAATTGTTTTTCAATTCTTCTACCATAATTCCATCTTTTGTACACAGAATAAGAAATTTAAAATAGTCGCATCGGTCGTTTGCAGCAACGCGAGTTTCGTTTAATTTTCATATTGAACATTCATAGCGAAACACATCATCGAAACGTTTGATAAACGTGTTCCATCACCGCGACTAAGTGTCCACGTCGATGTAAGAAGTTTGCGGTGCATCGAGAACATTCTCTGTCAACAAGTTTGTCGAGGGACCGGACAAATTAGTTGCCTCAAAAGGCGATCGTCTTTTCCAGCCGGCAATTACGCGCACGATCGTGGGCGGGATCTCTGGTTAACGGAAATGAGTACTCTCAGGTTCGTTCTCGCGCTGATAATGGAACTTTTCAATCGAATTGTCCGCGATTATTCCACGGCGTCCCGAATGATTCACAGCGACGAGCGTTCAATCTCTGTCGATGGAGTCTTGCATCAAAATCAAGAGGAAAAAAGGAAGACGCTCCGTCTGCTAATATTTATTCTTCCGAAATTACATTTCCCCCGGACGATAAGGGAATAACCCCGAGCTCTGCACGGAATTTTCCACCCCTGTGGAGACCGCTGAGTTTCCACTGTAATTCTCTGTGTCTTGACGATTAAACACGGAACGACTAGAAAATTCTTGCTCGACTAATGGACTCGCGGGCCATTTTGTCGACTCTGAATGAATATTTCAATTTCATTAGGCTCGGCTTGAATTTTTCACGGGCGAGCTTTTGCGGTTGTAAGCGACGATTCAAGCGATCGTAGTTTTAATAGCATAAAATTGATGTAAAGGAAAATTGATGATGGTACGAGTTAATGAAACGTTAAATTCCTAAAACGATATGTAAGAGCTCAAAGACAAAATATAGCGTTCTTCATAAGATAAGTAAATATGTAGGCCAGTGACCTACATAATTCTAGGAACAGACTAGAGTTAGAGTCTCGGTTTATCGAGTTAAGAGGAATGGATGACAAAGTGGAGCCTTGAGAACTGCACAAATTTGCAGCTGTTCGTCGGCATACAATACACTCAACAATGCTCGAGTCTTTGTAGAACAAACATCGACTTAACCGGATTTAATCTTTCTTAGACTACTTGGGTCTCGAGAGAGAAAATCTTTCCTTTGCAACAGTTTACGTAACGTACTTCCATCTCGAAACATTTTCTGTAACATTACACCCTGCGTTCGTAAGACTATTAATTAACGAGCGAAACAATTTCCACGTTCTCATTCAATTTGCTTCACTTTGAGTACACGTTTTGCGATAAACACGAATATTTTTTCATTTCGCTCCGATCCTATCGGTACGCATTGTTGTAAACATTTACACTGGCTCGAGAAACATTCGGATATTATCGAATAACCCCTGTCGAAAGTTGGCCTCCGATCGAAGAAACTACAAACGCTCGCATTTGTGCAAATATGCACACGTTTCACGTGCAGCACGTGAATTCCTCGAAACAAGCAAACAGCCGCTGTACGACGAGTTTTATCGATTCTAATGTCAAATACGCGACATTTCAGAATTTTCGCCGTTAGCACGGTTAAAAATCAGCGCTTGGTCCCTGTTTGCTTCGAGTTCGATCGTCGTTTCGATTCGAGGTATTATTCCTCAACGTTTCCCGTAGAAAAAAGGAACGAAAGAAAGCTTGAACAATCTGAATTGTGTGTGGCTAGCACGACATCCGTGACAGAAAGTTTCCCACAGACTTCCAACGAGTTTATCAATAAAGGAAGCTACCGGTTCGGGAGACGAGCACGCAGGAAGCTGCCTTTTAAAAGTTCCACGGGCCGGAATATATGACGTAATGTTCGTGGGATAAGGAATATCGAGATTCGTGGATCAACTTCGAAATGGCTTTCCTGACGCCACCGGGGGATTATTCGCATGAAATCGTCTTCGTTTCCCGACGTGTGCAAGTGTATTAAGATAGTTTAACATCTTTCTATTTCAATTTTAAAGCAATTTTCCTTTGACCCTGGTAAAAAATCAATGCAATCATTTTTTCAAATTATTCCGATTTCAATACACAGTTTCTTTCCTGATCCTATTAAAACTTTAACCTCTGAAGTTAAAAAGAAAAGAAATAAACGAAAAAACAATAAAAATGTATTTAAAAAAGAACGTCCACGTGTGTGTCCCTCGGGTGCAAAAAGAAGTGAAAAAATAAATACACGTACATGCATACTGCAGTGTAGTTCAAGTGGTTAAACGCAACTTCCAACTGAACCACTCAAAATTCCATCACAAGGGAATGAAACAACAACGCGAACATAACCACGTAAGGCATACTTTCGTATAAAATTTCGACGAATCTCTCGAGAACGAGCGTCTCGCTAGAGACAGGCATGCATTAGCTCCGACTAATGCATTAGGAGCGTGGCACGCGGCCTAATGGCGGCTCTGTCTTCCGAGTGGCTTTTCTTGTTCCACGCTCGATACTTTGTCCGCACGTGGCGAGCATGATTTCGCGCATGGAACCGTTGCCACAGTGGGTGTCTTTAATCGACGGAAACGTAAGAGGATTGACGTTTAAGCCGGAATTAAGGACCGAGGCGTGTGTACGAGTCGCGATGCAGCGCGTGATGAAAATTCACGAGAAGTTCTGCTTTACGTGGTCGCGAGACCATTTTGTATCGCGAGCATGGAATATATCGGAGACATTTGCGTTGAATTAAAAGAGAGAACACGAGAACATAACTCACGTTGAATTAAAAAAACAAAAAAAAAAAAAAAATCAATTAAACTTACCCATTCGCCAAAAAATTCATCTGCTGTTTCGGAAATATCCTTGATTTACTGCATCCATCCTGACCATTGATGAACGAAGTGATTTACACGACACTACCGAAAGTTACGCAACGAAACGAGTTGCAAAACAACACCGAAAGTTACGCGATTAAACAATTTACCCAACAGCAACACTGAATTTTACGAAACGAAACAATTTACGCGGCACTACCGAAAGTTACGCGACGAAACGGCAATATGCGACCGAATCATACCGCTGCGAAGCAATACGTGCGCGGGAAAATTTATTTCGTATATTTTACGATTTCGCCTTTCCGTGTGTTCGAGAGTCTCTTGTGACATGAATCCTTCGGACGCGTGTACACGACTGAACGTCCGACCATCGGTACCGGCTCCTATTTATATTTCGATGTCGCGCCACGCCTTTCCGATTCTGCGAAATTGTTGTTCGGTCTTGGGCGAGTGAATTCCTAGAACCGCCAATCTAACTTTAAACTTTTTACATTTGAAATCGTAGAAATTTTTTTACAGTCCAAAATACATCGTCTTTTCCTCAATACTCAGTTTTTCTCAATACCGATCGATATTTGCTCCCATGTCTATTTGGTTGTCCAGAATCGCGCCGCGTAGCCATCGCTACCAGCCGCTAAGCCTGCTCTGTGATTGACCAATGTTTTTCGTTAATATCTCGTTAACAAAGTTCTACATTTCTATTGAGAAACTTGTTCGTTGTTCTTATTATTTGTAGAAAAAAAAGAAAATATGAATGGATTTGAGTGATTCACGCGATTCACTGGAGGAAGAAAATACCGGAGGTAAATCGGTGCGAATTTTCATTTGATTCGCCAGTATCATTCGAACTTGAAAAACTGCTGGAAGATACTGAAATAATATTGTTCTTTCGCAATCGAGTTATTAGACTAGAAGCATCGTTTCCGGTCTGGTAATCCGCCTCAGAAACAGCCGCTGTTTGAACGTGTAATTCAACGAGGCGAGAGGGATCGTGTTTATAAGTCCGGCTAATTCGTGGGAAATATTTAATTACTCGACGGAGTCGGGCGGGAAATCAATGAGCGCTCTCGTGTCACGTGCAATTACTTTTCGGTTCAAAACGGAAGAAAGAATTACTGTACAGTTTCGTTTAATGTTTCGTTACCACGCATCCTTTAGGAATAATATTAATCATTCTTTGAGGGTAAAAATTCTCGAAGCTGCTCTCAAACCAAATGCATTATTCGAGAATTTTCTCGAGAGCAATTATCGCGGGAAACAATCAATTGGACAGCTAACTTTAGATGATAACATCCAAACTTTAAAATATCATAAATATAAAGTGTTAAAATTGATTTAATCATAAAAAGTCTATCGTAATTCCATCTTCTCTGGAACAATTCGAATAATTAAAATGCTTAGAAACCATCGTTCGCTTACCGATTTTTCGTCGTTGCCTGGAAAAGCCCTGCGCAGCAGTCATCGTGCAGCTCGCTGAGAAAATCCCTGCGTCCACTAGTCTGGAACAGAAGATAGTACCTCGATTAAACGACAATTAGAAATCGCTTGGACCAATGTCGAGTTGAACGCATCGTTTGACGTGTAGCGTTTAAAGAAGCATCGAAGCGTCGCAGCTCGCGAGCCGTGCCATTGTGCAAACTTTGGCACGTGTTGCACCGGAACTTCGCAGCGTTTAACGGGCCGATAAAATCTCAATTATAGTCGCTGGCGTGTCCTATGAGCTGCTGACGACCGTGCACGCCGTACCACACGGCCAACGAGCAAACGTGATCGCAATTTACTGCTTCCTAGTTGACTACGTTCGCGTTCGAGTTTGTTAAGAAAGAAAACAAATAAATGGATCCTTTGAATGCAACCGTTTCTCGACGTACAAATGGAGAGTCTCGTAAACTGTTATAGATGCATCAGTTAACGTTCATTCTATGACGGTACACCGAGTAGAATGTTATTTAGTTTCAAAGAAGAAACTCGAGAGACACGTAGCATTAGATGTCGTTCAACGACAGCTGGCTTCAGCCAAGTTTATGCGTCGTTAACGTAGCTTTAGTGGCGGTGCTTCGAGACACGAGTGGACCGTGGAGTACGTGGACGGTTTGGTGAATAGTAAATATTCCATTATTCCCGCGGGTTTAGGGTAATAGGTGCTAGTTGTCCAACAAATACCCAAAGTGGTCGTAAAATTGTAAAGTAGCACACTGATTTGAGCGATCTATAACATTTCCTAGAAAACTATTCCTGTAGCAAACTAATTCGAATAATTCGAATAACTTGAATGATAACGCGCGTAGCTGCTCCGACTTCTCGGATAATTCGATTAATTTCTACAAAGAGGATCTCGAAATTTACCCCCGAAGCAACCCTCTGAACTAATAGACACGCGAGCCAATCATCGACAAACGATATTTACATCAGGCATTGTTAGCGAGGTCGTAATTAACACGACCTGAACGGCATCGCAACTTCGGCGAAAATCCAGCAAGCTTATCCGTCGATAAAATCTCAATTAGGGGTCGCGACTGAGCACAGGGGTGCAAGGTGTTCGCGAATTGACGCGAGAGCGGCATAATCGTCGGACAGATAGCAGGGGAAAACAAGAGGCCGGGCTTGGAAAAGGGTAATTACCCCGCGAGCGCATTGGTTAATGGCGCGGCCACTGTAATTTTCCGATGGACAATGAAGCCGGCTATCAACCGGCAGATTTAAGCCCTTACGTAAAGATACCAACCGGAATCTGTTCCGAGTTTATCTCGCCAACGTTCGATGGGCTCCGTCAACGGGGCTATTTTCTTCGTGTTCAACAGCGAAGGGTAATTTCGATGGTGTTTGGAGAATGGTTCGTCGAATTGCAGGCAAATGCGCGTGTCTAAATGATGTTCGTACGAGTAGGTACTTTTATGCTTCCCGAGTAAATTGATGCGGAATGAGAGTGATGGAAGAAATTGAATTACGTGCGATTGCTTTTTTCATTATTGATATTTTGGAACGCACAAATTTTTTATATGTTTTTTTCGCAAATGATGGACATAATTTTTATCTTTCTTTTCCGTTTTATCCAGAAGGCACGTAACGAAGGAATTTATAGTATTGACATAAATTTAATATTATTCGCGTCGGTCGAGAAACACTATCCATTTGCTTTTGTGCCATGACTCATGCCAAGCTCTCAGGCTTCCTACGAGTAAATTTAATCTCCGTCCAAACGTACTCTCTAAATCCAGGTATCCAAGTGCCTCGTAACAGGCCACAATCCTGAGTCGTGGAACGGCCACGAAGATAAACGCATACCGGCCAGGAAGGAAAGACAATTTCTCCAAAGTGTTTCCGTGACTTATTGGCGATGCGAAACAGACGGTCGAGTCTCTTTGGGTCGGCCCGAGGCATTGCAAGGCACGAAATTTAGCCCGCTAGGACTGAATACTAAACGCGTGGGCTGGAATTGAAGTTTCGGCAAATTGAAGCTGCCGGCAAGCAGGCGCCTTTCGTTGGAGAGAATTTTGATAAAAGGCTAAATGAAGCTGCCTGCCGAAATTAGCGGACCCACGGTACCGCTTAAATCGATGAGTGCGATGAAAATTCAGAAATTTATTTAGAATATATTGAAACACAACAATGTCCCGACGAAACGGGCACAAGCACAGGGAAATTTTAATCTACTTGTCCGGTCTTAAAGGACTTGAGAAATGAAAATAATTAGTAAAAAGACTGATGAGAAAAGAAATTGATTTAAAAAGTAGCAACGATCGGTATTGAGACCATTACGATACGAAACTTTGACGAACGCTGTACCAAACTCTAATCACGTTGAAGTTTTCCTATAAACTTGTCTTATTTCTCAAACCATGTTTTGAATCTTCGACTTCGCCAAACGATTCTTGTTCCCCTAATCATACTTTTAATTCCATATTATTTTACAATTCGACGAACAGTAACGTTACAGTTATGTCGCCAATTTTACGATTCCACCTTCGGAGGAACGTTCGTACGTGAGATAAGATCTGAACGAGAACTCCAAGAACGACGTGCTTCGAACAAATAGTTTTGCTCGTTATCAGCTCGTTTGCAAGGATTCACCGGTATAAGCACCGATATTTGCTGCAGTTCTTTTCCACTCTTCCATTAAAGTCCGAGGGTTTCATAAACGTTCTCTTTTGTTTCTCGTTCGTTCGCCGAAGAAACTTTGAATTTACGCGTCGTTTGCGCCGAGCCGGCTCGTAGTTGAATTATCGCCGGGAAAATCTGCGTGTGAAAGTAATTACTCCATCCTTGAAGTTGAATCCGACGTACGGGTAATTAATCACCGCGGTTGCTTATCATAATTAATCGCAACCGAATTGGTGCAAGAAAGTCCGCAAATTTGCATACACCAAGCTTTGTTCGATGCTTTTCATACTTTCGCACAAGCTAAGCTACGTAGAAATCTACGTATACCCTTTTATATTTTTATATTTTTATATTTTCCAACAGCTGAGAATAACGCGGGGGGACAGTATTTATTCTTACGTTAAAATTATAGATATTTTCATATAACAGTTATCATGGTACAATATTTTCAATTCTTTTCTCTCTTTAATTGCCATGACGTGGAATCGTATATATATATTAAACAAAATAAAAAGTCCAAAATCTCTTCGATCACAATTTTTCAATTAATGTTCTGAAGACCGAGCTATAAATATTCTTTCGATTCTATTAAAAGAAGATACCATCCGAAAGAAGAGACCCATTACCTAAGTGAACGTGTTTAATCGACTGTCAATGAGCTGGACGAGTAAACCCCAAATATCGAGGACAAAAGAATCGAAACTAACTGGGGTAAAAACGATCCCCAGGGACTCTGGCTGCCAATAAAACGGGGTTAATAACGATAATCGCCTGTTAAGGCAGGTTATACGTAACACGGTGTGTCAGATACATATTATCTCTAATTTTTCCACCCACGCACTTATTATCGTTCGACGTGCCGGCCGGGGACAGATAACGCCGAGCTGAACGATAATTACGGGCGCGCGTTCGGGGATATGTATAGAAATCGATGCAATTATTCTTCGCGTGACATTTTTCTGTGACGCAGGAAATACGCGCGCATACGCGATACGATGAAACATGCGCGAGTATTACTGACGCGAGATACGAACGAGAATTCGAGAGTGCACGGTCGGGTTAATCGGTGCGAATTGCGTGCAGGAGGAAAGGGAGCAGAACGAGTGCCGCGTGTTCGAAAGTTATTTCGGATACACAGATAGCGCGGCGAATTTATTTCTGCGCTGTTGAGAGCTATGCGTTCGGATAATGGTTACCTTTTTCCGCGGATAATATTATCTTCGCGATTCATTTTTGATAACATCTCTTTCAGTCTTCTGTTGTGCATATTTATCTGGTGTTCGGTTGGCCTGACTTAAATCGGAGTACGTATACTTGGAGTTAAATTTAAATAATTCCGAATTAAACGTTGGCTTTCCGATGAATAGTTTAACGGGCTTTTTGTGTAAATTTGGACTCCTATAACTATTTTTAGCAATTGAGTCTCTTATCCTGGAACTCTTGCCTGAAAGGGTCTCAAAGAACGAACCGATAGTCCTATCGATAAGAAGTATCGATAAAGAATTCATTTCATCGGTACGTCTCCATCACGATTCGTACCGTACTCCTTGACGCGAACGAGTCGGTGACATTCGCGATAATTGAAAACCAAACCTGTTTCGGGGCCTCGAAGAATTGACCGACGATCGATCTTCACTGAAATTCCCATTAAACTTCCATGGAATTACAACTGCGTCAGTTTCTTTTTCACTTATTTCCGTTTCATCCGCAGCTCGACTTGTATTCCTCTTTCTTTCGAAAGATCCTCGATAAAGTTGAAGTTAATTGTTTCTTACTGTTGACCATTAGCAGCGAGAAGGGGAATAAAAAGAAGAACGGAAAGAAAATTAGAGAAAATTTCCTGGAAATTGCGCTGGTCTTCCTAATCCCACGCCTGTCTACTATTTTACTTCGGATAATGGTCGTTGTACATATATTCAACTGAAACCGGAGCCACATTAGAACTATACAGAATTAAGAATAGAATAACGAAAAAAAAAATAAAAAGGAAACAGCAAAATAAGATATAACAGAGTGTTCTATTCCAAGAACGAATTCCCAGTTTCCGCCTTGCTTGAACTCGAATAATAAGCTAAATAATTAATTCTTAGCAGTAGGTTCTAAGTATTTGCGTAAACTCACAGGGGCGGAATGCAAACGACTATGCTAAGTCGAGTAATATTCGCGCCCCACTTTTCCAAGAGCAAGCAAGAAAGGGTCGAGGGAAAATTTAGACTGCAGCCTTTCGAAAATCAAGACTATTATTCCCTTCTGTGTAACGAACACTTAACCCCCTGGTCCACCCTGGAACGATACGAAGAAGAGGTCTGGCTGATTTCGAGGAGCAGCCTGCCGAAAATCTGCTTTCCAATAAGCGACAGGGTACACATTGCCCGACGAATTTTCCCATCCTGATTGTTGATACAATTCTATGGAAAACAAGTGACCCTCTGGTGTATACCCGCTTCTTCTGCCTTCGAATCTCGTGTATCCTGATAATTGCATTATAAACAGATTGAAAACTTGCGCGAGTAAACTTTTTAACGGGGTATTACGAGCTGGATGTTTCACAAAGGAGATGTTGTCATGCTTGTTACACCGAAGTATGAAAACTTGTTACCGATACAGAGTAGAAAGTTGAAAGATCTGAATTTTTAGAGTCACTTCATTTTGACCATATTTGCAAGCTTAAATTGGTTCTTTTAACATTTATAACGATAGCATTTTTCTTCGTCGAAAGAATAAATAACGGTAAAATAGAAACAGGAATGGAACAGCTGAATTATTTTAATAAAGCCAACTGCAAGCCATGCGGTTGGCCACCATTGGCCAAAAATCGAATTCTCCAATAAGCAGAACGTAACACTGTTGGAGAAGCAATCTGCGATGCCCAGGTCGACCGATGTTCTACGAAAACGTGGCGTTCCTTTGGTCCGTTTTCAATTTCGTCGGCCACATTGGCCACCGCACCTTATAAGTCACTCGGAACCGGATCGTCTCTGAACTTTGACAAGTTCGACATATTTTTTTTCCTTCCCCGAGAAACTTCAATTTTGGACTAAACGTGTTCGATGACATTTCGTTCTACTTCCCTCTCTCTCTCGACAGGTATTAATTTGAAACGCGAAAACAATGTAATTGAAAATTTTCCGAGTTCCCAGGCGAAGTGTCACAAACGTTTGAATGAAATTATAAAATTGTTTCATTGAATTTTAACTTTTTCGATAGATAATAATGTTGGTTAAAGTCGACGTACACATAATGATTTTTTTCAACGAAATGATAGCGAATAGTAATGTTCTGAATATTATGGATACAAATCCACATGTATTTACTTTAACAGATCTACTTTTTTAGTTTAGATGTCAATTATTCTCCAACCTGCCCTACAGTTTCACTAAATATTATTATTTAACGCTAGAAATGTTATATCTTCGATTAAATGAGTTAAAACTATAAGTTAACCAAAGAACGTACCACGATCTAGTTGCTCTGGAACGTAACGCTAACGGCCCATATCGCCGTACCGTCGAATTTCTATTCGACCGACGTTGCCGTGGCGAAAGGGTTAAAGAATCAATATTGAAATCGAATTCGAGCGAATAGAAGACATTTGGTGGCAGTGGAAAACTCATCGCACAACCTCACACGTAGCGAAAATTTTTCCAATAAATGGAGCCATGATACTGCCAGAAAAGCAATTTCTGACTGCCATTTCTCGCGCTGTTCCATCGGTCGCATGCATCACGAAGCTGAAGCTTGAGTTATCTCCGATCAATTCCGGCCACCATCTAATACGCGAAAGCGTCATTGCGTATGACCTGTATACGATCCACACACGATACGCTTGATAAGCGTTTGGGTTTAGGAATGGAATACGCTTGATAGATAATAAACAGCGTCGGAAGACGCCGAACGGACTTCGATAGCAACCGAAAGGCGAATCGAATTAAATTATTTAAACAAACTTTGTTTCCGCGTGGTGATACTTGTTGGATCGAGAATTTTGAAAAAATTATACCGCGGTTCTTCCGCAGAACTAATTGATCGCGTCAGAAAAGATAAAGTTTTGATTTCGATTAATTGAAACTAACAATAAAGCCTATTGCACACGAGCGACGTCCTTGCGATCACGTTGCGATTATATGTTTGTCTTCGTTCTTTTTGACTTGGAAAACAAAGAAAGGTATGCGATCGCAGCGAGATCGCGCGAATAAAAGTCGCTCCTTCGCATCGGGCCTAAAGTAGGTGGAATAATTGAACAGCGGCGTGTAATATCTCTATTTCCGGAGGAGGCATCTTGGAAAGTAGGTTTGCCCCGATATGGAACAGGAAAATTTCGATTTGGCCGTGAACGAGAATGGCGTGCTGTTTGCATGCCGGTGTCATCAAATTTGCGTTATTCTTCTGGATCGTGAGACCGAATGGGATCGTAAGAGCGAATCCGTATTATTACCACGGTCGTCGCGTCGACGAGAGGATATCTATACTCGTTTCGCAGCCTCCATAACAGGAATTTCTAAACAAGCGTGTCGTTCCAGTGGTGGATAGAGCGATTCCCGAGCACGGTTAATGCCAAACGACAGGAAAATTTCTCTTTGAATACCGCTTTACGAGAACTGCCGCTCGAACGTTCCTTACTTCGCAGAGAGCCTCTTTAAAATCAATCGAGAATTAATTCCGGGGAATGATTCGTGAAATTTTGCCAGTTCGTCTTACACGATCTTCAATTTCTTAACTGGAACAATAACTACATTCGCGATACATTATTTTCTTACAATAGAATCGCATACGAACAAAACTGTACTCGTGCAATGTGCACCGAGTTATCTTACATGATCTTCGATATCTCGATCAGAGCAGTAACTACATTCGCCACACATTTTATCGCAATGGAATCGTATCGATCGAAACTATACCGCAATTTGTACAAGGTAATCTTTCATGGTCCTCAGTTTTTCAACCACAACGGTATTATTCGCGACATAACTTTTTTTACAATCGAATCGCGGACGGACAAAATAATGGAGGGTAATATGGCGAGAACAAGGATGTCACGAGGTCATCGCGACGTCGGCTTTGATCCGTTCTAACGTCACCACAATGCGTGGATGGGGCAAATCCACGTGTTTGTCGACCTATGTTCGACAGCTTTGACGTGTTCCCGTAGGGACGCTGGACACCGGGGATCAAATCTCGAGATGACCAAACCGCTATCCGACTACCACGACCAATTCAGGATTGGCGCTATCCAATCCTGTAGACGACCGGGTATCGATGTATACAACCGAGTTACGACATCGATAACGTCCACGTCGTATTACTCTCGATCCTCCGACAGGATCGTCCTCCAAATCGCGTACGATAATTTAGATGCATGAAACGCGCGAACCTTGGTCCTCTTCCATTCTGCGATCGGTTAAGACGGCATCCGTTCTCGAAATGTCGCGGTGGAAACGTAAAATTGGTTACCGCAGTGTTTAGCGTCGGTAATAAATATCAGAGTTTAATTTCTCTGAAAGGAACGCATCGACGAACGATAAATATCAAATCACTGTTATAATAAAATACGCTGAGAAAGAAGAAACCGAAGTAAGATTTCTCAACCAAAATACGCAACTCAAATAGACCAGAACTTTAACAGCTTTTGTTCAAATTTACCGAGCATGAATTGCAATTTCAACACCTTACTTTTTCTCCTGCACAGACGACAGAATGATTAAACAGTTAGTTTTTGTTTCTCTCTAAACTAACGAACGAGAATTTCGACCCCATTTTTTTGCGCTTTGCTTTCCAGTTTTTGGAAAATTGTTACATGATTTCATCTAATCGCATAGCATGGACCATCCGAGCTTTTTACTGTTTTAAAACTGGGTCAGCTCGGAAATAAAAATTCATGGAATTGAAAAATATAAAATAGCGACCTCAGAAAATAGGCTGCCCTGTTTCATAAACTCATGCCTCACAGTCGTGCCTTTTCTTGCGTGCATATCCGGTCTGCTAGATATTTCCATGGGAATTTCGCTGGACGTCGAGCATAAAAACAGAAATTGACCCGCTTTTTCCACTTCTACCGTGCTTTTGTATCCTCTTTTTATTTTTCTATCCGCTCATGCGTAAGGAATCAAAAACTCGTATAAATCTTCTAGTTACGAGTATAACGTGGAAAAAAATAAGCACAACTGAATTAAATCAATGTTACGTTCCAGTAACTAAGAACAAAACCAGATATGCAACATTTTCCAATTTATTTTTAACCACTTGCCAGTCCTCGAGTTCCCACTCGAAACTTGCCAATTCTCATCGACCACGAATACCCCGGATTAACCGCGTTCTTTGTCACATTTTCGCGTCACCATCTAGCACCGTCAACCAGCCGTTCTAACGCTAAAAAATCCGCATTTTTCCCGACGGTTTCTTCTCGGCAATTCCTCCCTCTGTCCCATGATTAATCTCTCCGCGGGCGTGCGAGTAATTCCAACAGCGTTTGGCTGTTTACAAAAACGAGTCGCATACGTCAGAGGTCCGCCTTTCGCGAACCTTTATTAAAACATCGTCGGTGGACTGCGATGAAGAATAGCCGTATGATAAGAAAGTGGAGAGAAATTTCGCGACATCGATTCAACGACGGTGTGTCGAGTGAATAAGATCCGATGCAGACGAGCGACTTTTCTCCTTGCGACCTCGCTGCGATCGTATATCTTTTTCTGTTTTCCGAGTTAAAAACAACGAAGACAGGCATATTATAGCAGCGAGATCGCAAGGACAAAAATCGGTCGCCTGCGTTGGACATAAAAAAAGAAAAAGCTCGCGAAAAATGCGTGCACAAAGAAAGTTGAACGCATCGATCCGTCGTTCGTTGTTCATTGTTCGTTCCGTCGACGTTAATCGAATATTTGCGGCAAATATTTGACGAGTCTGCTCGCGTCCCCGCGTCTGCTCGCAAATAATACAAGCCCACTGTTGGTGCTCGTTATACCATTTCGATTAACCAAGATCACATGGGCCCACCGCGTTTCGAACAATGAAACGACGACGTTCCATTCACTGAACACCTTCTCGGCTGCGTGTACCAGATCTCGATTTTCGTTTCCATTAATTTCGTGTAATTGTAAGCGGATGAATGAAGTACCGGGCCTATTGTTCCGCGAACGGACGAACAATACTTGTTACACGGCTGCTCGCTGTTGCACGTCAGCAACGTGAAACGTCCCCGTTAGACACCTGCAACTTCCTCCTACAGGATTGCAAACTCATCGTATTCTTGAAACAATTAAATTAAGGGGAAAGAGGATTCTTATGAGATACGCGACGAGAGAGCCGAAGATCGATGATCGACAAATCGTGTGAGGTAGGTTTGATGGAAACTTAAATTGATTTTCAGAGAGCCGTAGGGCTTGAAAGATTTTATTCGAGCAAGGGTATATAAAAACTATTTAATTACGATAAAATAGGGCTAATACTGTTAATTGCTTTTTTTTTTGTAAGCATAGAAAAGTGAAGCTTAGGAGTAATGATAGGTAGACTAATTCTATTTGGGTTAAAAAGTCCTACAGAAGTTGGTGAATATCATTAAGATGGCTTTAACACTTTGAAAAGCAAGGTTTCAAATTTATTCCTATATTCAGAGTCCATGAAAAGACATCTTTTTAATCAAATTAGTATCTTTTAACGTCACCAAGAACGAACGAACGCGATTGAGCTACTTTACAAGCAACGCTTCAGAGAAACGCATCCCTGTCGGTGAAAGCCTCCTTTCTACGACCAATGCATTATCGTACAAAACACACGATTATACAAGCCCGTTGAACAGCAACCGATATCTAAAGTAACGAAAAATTAACGAGTAAGCATATCGAATTAAAACATGCACAGATTACTCGGAGATTCCGCCGACCATCCTCCGTGCTCAATCGTTATTTTACGTTAAACGCAACGTAATACGAGTAAGGCGAATTTTTTTCGTCTGCTGCGTTTGAATTAGTCGAAAAGCTGGTTAAAACATCTCAAAAGCGAATATAAAACGAAGCTTATAAAAATATCCTCTCTCTTTTATCGTCTCGGGAACCGGTTGAAAACGTTTGTCCTCCAATTTATCGCGAATTAAAGTCAAAGAAAGGAAACCTTAAATTTCGAAGTCACGGGTAACGCGAGCAAGAATTACAAAGACGATGAATCAAATGAAAATCCAATTACACGCAAATTAGGGGACCTCGTATCGTTGCTATGAGAAAGGTAGAATCTTGGAATTAAAATGTCTTTAACTAAGGTAGAACGTTTCACTACCTCCATTTAGGATCGTTATTTTAACCGATCCTCCAAACTGGACGATTTAAGATTTTTAATTTAAAATTCAAAAATACATAACAAAAGAAATGTTTGCAACGAAACGCAAGACACGATTAATCGAGTAACTCGGCGAGAGTTAACTCGCGTCCGGTCTCGCAACCGACCCACTTCATCAGAAGCAACAACCGGCACGTAAGCTCGTTATTCCAAAGTCATTGAACGGATCAAGGGGGATATAATCATACGTTGATTGATTCGATCGACCGTGCAATTATACCAACCCGCAGTCCCCTTTAATGTCTTATCGATCACGCGGGTATACTTCCCAATCAGCTACTCCGAGCTAAATTAATTAAACAGTACCGCGTGATGATCGCTTTGATAATTAGTAAATCAACCCCGGGCATCGGTTACCATCAATAAGTAGAACAATCGATATACCACTATATCATACCTTTGAAGCCAACATCGGAGTGAGATAATTAAAAAACAAAAACCTCTAAATTGAATCGAACTTAAAGAACTCTCAAGAAACTTACAATTACGAATCTCACGGAGCAACGATGACAACACGAACCGGATCAGTTACATCTTGGTCGCGTAATTAGGCCAGTCCGTCAACGTCGCGGATAATTGGATCCCATTGAGCGGTGCGTGCGGTAGTTTGGGATGGGTGATCGCGATCGCAAATCGATAAGTCACTTCTACGGCCTACTGACAACGGTTAACAATCGGCGATTCAACGGGATTACCAACAATGGACGAACAACACGCGCTACTTCCGACGATCCTAGTAAATATTCCAGCGTTAACTGTCAAATTAACCGGCAGATTGAAAATGTGTGGAAGGCGGCGGTTCTCCGATCCCCGGATCGGCGTCCGCACACACCGACCCTTCCCCAGGAAACTGGAACGCGTGTATACAGTCTCCTGTTAATCCAGCCACGTCAAACAGCTGCGTGCTTTCCAAGTAAACTATACCCGGCTGCATCGCGAGCTGCATTCGCGAGCTGCATTCGCATTCGTATTCACGCGCGTGTTTCGACCACCGCGTTGGGCCGCGTTCGCCAGTGCGGCCGGGTTATCGTCCGCCTAACCCGGAGTCCCGTTATAAATCCAATCGGATTTTAAAGCTCTGCGGGAGCACCAGTCATCCGTTGGGCCGATTGTTACGACGCGGAAACATTGTTGCGATACCCTCGCAACGCCAGAACAATAACTAGCCGGGGATTAAAGTGGCCGCGGATTTTCAACCGTTTCCGCTTATCGATCCTGACCACCTATTATGGAGGCCAATGTGCGAACCTCCAAGGCGGTCGCAAGATAACCTCGTGGCTCGCAACGGTACGATACTTGCGAATACGGAGGTGATAATGGTAATAGAAGGTGGATACCGAGGATTTTGAAATTGGAAAAGGAATAGTTTTGAGTCGAACTCGAGAGTTGGATTTGGCGATGAAGCTTTCAGAAGAGAATTTAAGTGTGGTTTTATCCAGTGGCTCGTGGCTTGAAACTCTGGGGGTGCTGCAACTTTTGTACGCGTTTAAATGATTATTATGGAGCACTCGAAGTCGAACCAAGCGATGTTTGCAGGCCCAAGATGCATAATCGAGTATCAGAGTAATGCAGCGTGCAAGAATTAATTTCATGTAACCCATACACGAGTAGTAGCATGGTTCCCGATTCGAATCAAGCTATTGTCGATGCGATCAGGACTGACCTACATGAATGGAAAATTATGTGTCCTCTCGAGCGGCGCCGAGGGCGCAGTGCATCGCAATACGTACTCGTCCAACGTCAATGATCGTCGTGCGTCTGCGTTTGATCTTGGTCTGCCTCGATAACGTCCTCGTAAATTCTCCAGGCCGTAGTCACATTTCCTCGGCAGAGAGAAACGCGGTAATGTTGAGTGTGCACAGCGTGGAAAGTTGGCGCGTCGTTAACCAACCGATTCACAGAGAAAATCGAAATTAAAATTTTTCGAAGCAAAACGAAAGCAAACACTCGAGAAAGGAGCACGAAGATAATCTCGCGATTACGACTGAATGTTCGTTGTTTTTGTGTTTTGCAAAGAAGAAAATGTTGTTTCTGCACAAAGGAAGGACTTCGTAGAGATGGTAGGAGAATTGAAGAAGAAAGTAACAATTAAACGTGAAATTAAATTCCTTGTTCCCTTTTGTTTCATAGCTCGAGCTCTCAATTAGACAGAGTTAAGCTTTAATCACTTTCCGGTCTAATAAGCCAGGAATTCTGCGTTTCTCTGCGCAAACACCTCGATTTTTCAACGGGCAGGGCGGACGAACGATAAATAAATTTCAACGATTATTAAACGATCCACTGTCCAGGTTAAATATTCCGCGTATAATAAACAACGGTCAGTGTCGTAAATTCGAAAATTTCCTAAAGTAGGTAATATCTGAAAACGCTTCCGTTGTTATCGTAACGTTCCATCGCAATTACACTTCGATATTTACACGAAGCAATGTAAATACATTGTATGCGTGCACATAGATAAATTGTAAGGGAAATAAGTTAACGATCCAGGCATACACGCGTTATGACCAAATCGTTTAGCTACACGTAACTGCAATGCGGTTTCCTCGTTGTCGGCCAGGCTGCATAATTAGGCAACGTGTATACGTGTAATCAATGAAATTGCCAAATAATACAATTGACTTCGCTTGACATACGCTGTGCGCTTAACAAAAACACACGGCTGCGTCAGTGTTCGTTAAACGCGGATATATCAGTTTTATCGTTCACGTTTGATAGCCCATATCGCGATTCGAATAAACTGAATCGACGGCAAAACGAAAGATTACCATCATGGTATAGCCCGCTGCAATAGCTGGTAATATAACTGCATCGCTAGTCGATCGATAATCTTGGTATCAATTAGTAATCCACGTGTCGATCGGCTACGAATGCTCGACTAAATTTTATCCCTGATAGACATTACTAACACTACTGATAAAACTCGATGTTCAACGAATGAACGAGATTATGATTGTCATACGTTAAAAGAAGAAGCACAAACGTATAGAAGAGAGAAGGTATTGAGATACTAATGCGATAAACTGTCGGATTTATTAGAGATAATTAGGTAATTAGGGTAATCGTGGCATTCAACGTATTCGAGATAATGGTGTATCGTGGTATCAAGGATATTGGTTGTATTCGGTGTATTTGTAGTACCATGGTGTTTGACTATTTTGTATGTTCATTATATTCGAGGCAGTGGAAATGTCGAAGTACAAAACCTTTACGATACTTTGAGCTACCACTGAAATATTCTGCTCTCAAACAACTCGTAAAAAAAAATCCAGCACTTTTTAAATCAATCCCAGGAAGAGGGTACTCTCGAAACACACTCGTTCCCCAACTACAACGGTATAAAGTAGCGTAGCTCTGCTCGTCGCAATTTAACAGAGGTGAAATATCGCGGATAGCTTCGCTTTATAACGCGAGTTATTAAGAGCGCTGCCAACAATTTCACGGTACATTGTGCCAGAAGACAGTTTGAGAAAACGCTGCCGTGTGTACCGAGTCTATACATTCTCCGCTGAGAAATCATCCGCGATATAATACATTACTTTATCGAGCCCTCGTACCGGTCGTCGTGTCGTTCGACGTGAAAATAGGCCGCGCTCGTTACCGTCCAGGACAAATTGCTATCATTTAACGCCACTAAAAGATCGCTGCCGGAATTGGAAGCTTTCGTGCAACGATACCCTCCACCCCGACCCATCTCCTCTGTATACACACAGACTCAGCCGTGGAAACGCGCCAAAAAGTTTCGAGCAACTGGGGTGCTTCGCCTGATTCGAAGAACACGAGGAGAAAACATCGCGTCCAGCTAACTTTTCCGTTCCTAGCCGACTCGCGGCATTGCTCGTTGAAAAATAATTGAGAGAACCAGAACTTCGACTTACCCCGATTCTTCTGTGACTCCTGCCTGGCCGACCTTCAGGTACCTCGGGGATGAATGGGGCATCGGAGGAGAGACGGATCGATGCGGCGGTGCTACATTCAGGATCGCTTCAACCTAGGGTCAAATACAAAAATGTATGTTACACCGATTACCAAATGCATCGTAAAACAAATAAACGTGTTTAATCTAGAGCGATGGATGTGCTAGATAAGAGTGGATCGAGCGATCGAGATTATCGCGCGACCGAATATTTTTTCAGAGTATCATTAATGTACCATTTGATACAATATTAAATGAGTTCAACATTTCAACTTTTAAATAGTTAAATAATTAAATAAATAATCCTTACATAAGTATCGATATCTTAAACATTTCTTCTGAAATATCCAACAAATTCTACCACGTTCAAACACCACCCAAAGTCTCCTGACTTCGATCACATTCGAAAAGCTACAGTCGGATTTTGGAATTGGAATTCCTGGTCAGATATCACGTACGGACTCCGTTTCCCGTTGATACAGCAATACTTGGCGGGTTACAATTTCTGATCGGCTTACACGCCCACACCCACACCCAGCACGATACCGATAGCGTCACGGAGCCCGTGCAATTGTCTCTCACCTACCAACCATGAGTATAATCATCCCTGCGGCGCGCTGAAATTTCAGACCCTCGGACCGACGATTCGTCCAACGTTTCGAGCCGATCTATTCTCGTCCTGTCTCTTTTCGTCGCATCTGACACGGGGTATAACGCACGTCAAGGGGTTAGAAACGCGTTTTAACACGTGGAATACACCGGTATCGGTGCTCCATTTTCGACGATGTACGTTTTATCGCCTCGCGGTCCAGCGAACCCGAGCACTAACTTTGATTTGGGGCACCACAGGAAACGGGTAGTTTCAAAACCATTCGACTGGTTCGAGTATCATCTGCGATTCACTGTTCCGCGCGGAGCTATAAATTACAATTACATTGCTTCGAATGGAACCTCGTCGAGTCGTTCTTCGATTATCTTTGATCCTCTTTTTCCTTGCTACTCTTCTATTTGATAAGATACAGTATAAATCAGAGACAAATGTTGTATCACAACACGATACCTATTTTTTAACCTATATATTTGATTTGCATCGTAGTACGATACTCAAGGAGAAAAAGTTCTTCGTTTCTATAACGAGACGACAACACCATCGAGAACCTACTAAGCTATTCCCAAAGCCCGATCATAACGCAGAGAACTCACTTGTTCATCGGGCAGCAACGTTATTGCGAATCAACGTCACGGACTAGGCCACGAGGAACTTGTCGATATTCACAGGTGCGAGCGGATCGCTGATAATCCCTCGGTAAAGCCGCCTCATCCAGGATCACGAGGAAAATGCTGCGGCCCACGAATACGGCGCGATCGAAGTCTGGAAACGCGTGCTCTGATGTTTACACGAAGATCACCGTGCGTATCGGCGACCGACACGAGAATGGCGGGCATCGTCATTGCAAATTCCACGGTGACCTGTCGGCTCGAAACGCAGACCGCTCGTTCCAAAGCACACCAATCACGCTGATGAACCCAACACGACAGCCCACGCGTGTACGGGCGCGTATACACGCGAGCCAGCTGTCTGTTTTGGAAACTTTCTGCCTTCCTGCTCGATTGCTCGTTGTCGATGAACGACACCGCTAATTGTCGTACTACCCCAACAATCGATATCCACAAGCTCGTTTGCGAATTCTAGAGGCTTTTTCCTTTTTTTTCTTTTTTTTTCCTTTTTTTTTTCCTTTTTTTTTTCCTTTTTTTTTTCCTTTTTTTTTTCCTTTTTTTTTTCCTTTTTTTTTTCCTTTTTTTTTTCCTTTTTTTTTTCCTTTTTTTTTTCCTTTTTTTTTTCCTTTTTTTTTTCCTTTTTTTTTTCCTTTTTTTTTTCCTTTTTTTTTTCCTTTTTTTTTTCCTTTTTTTTTTCCTTTTTTTTTTCCTTTTTTTTTTCCTTTTTTTTTTCCTTTTTTTTTTCCTTTTTTTTTTCCTTTTTTTTTTCCTTTTTTTTTTCCTTTTTTTTTTCCTTTTTTTTTTCCTTTTTTTTTTTCCTTTTTTTTCTTTTCTATTTTGTTCGCTCTGGGTCTAGTTACTCTACGATTGATCCACTCCACCCTATTGTCGATTCTACGACTGTTTGCGCAACGTGCACCACGAACTGATTCACTCGGTCCATACTAGCCGCGAAAAGAGACGTGACCGTGCTAAACTGGTACTTCCTACAGAGATCTGTTACTTTTTTGCGTGAAAACCTAGTAATAGGTAGACTTTTCCTGGTTTTTTTTCCGCTTTATAAAATTAGTATAGACTAAGAAAGAGTCTACATATTCTAAAAGAATATATATGACTGGAGAAATGATTTTTGTATGATAAAGTAGTTGAAATTTATCGATCTAATTCTAACGACAGTGGATGAAAAGGTTTATCGTCAAGGTACAGTATAAAAAGATTGGACGAAAGTTTGTCCAAGAGGAAGAACGCAAAAGTGTCTCGAGGGAGGTTGCTTGTCTTGCAATTACCAGACTTCGACGTATGCCCGTGAATACGAATAAGACCGCATCGTTAAGGGTGGAAATGTTCGGTAATTGTTCGAGCCAGCATGAAGCCAGCTAAAATCAGTCGATTCTGAGGTTCTCCGCATCATTTGGTGCCGCAAGGGAGCTCCTTGGTTCATGTTTACAGCGGACACCTCTAATCGTGCTTTACGTTTCCCCGATTAACAGCTACGAGCCATCGAACTATATACCTCGTCACAAATTATGGCTCACGAAAATCCATCAAAGCGATCAGTCGTGATTACGATAATTCTTTTTGACGATTCACAAATCAAATAACCGATTCGACAGATTGTCGAGCAATAGCTGTTGGTGTAAATTGAAGCCCACCACCGGTTTCAGCGTAGTTAATCGCGAAACAGAATTCCGATAATTTCATTAAGGATCGTCGCCGAGAATCGCGTCATCCGCGCAGAAATTCGCCGCGAGAAGAATGACAAGGTATTACGGGGCAATTTCTATAGCGACTCGTAATAAGATTCAATAACCCGTGAGGCGGCGTCGGTATCCCGTGCAATTTATCGGATTCGCGAAACGAGATTCCGCGAAGGAACAGGGCGCAGCGTTGATTTGCAAGAGGTTTGCGCCCCGTCTCCTTGATTCGCGTGCAACTACATATCGATCGACCCGTTATCGACGAATCCAACTGAATATCCGAATAATTTAAAAGGCTCCTTCAAACTTTTATTCGTGTCAGTCGGAAGCTGACGATGTAACGAAATTTTTGTAACAATCTCCTTAAAAAAATAAGAAATAAATTTGAGATCTGTGAATTACGAAAGTATTCCTCGAAATGATACGATTAAACGGTGTGTTGTAATTTAGTTACGTCTGCAGTTGTTCGACTAGAAAATCAGTGCACGCGTGTTTATCTGTAATAATCATTGATATCATGAGAACGAGATTCCAATATCAAGTTTATTTTCCAACACATTTCCCACGCATGAACCACGGCAAGGAAACACGAGTGACGCGTTTATTCGTTTCGACAAATTAACGCTGCTGACACTATAATGGCGCCAGATACATGTTACCGATCATGTTATTGCCAATATCGAATTGTTCAAACATTCGTGCAGTTAATTTCTGCGAGCATCAATGTTTAGACACTGTGCGATTATAGTCGCGCATAGCGTTTAGTAATTCAAAGTGGGCGAAATAACATGCAATCTTCTCGATAAATTAAAATCTGCGAAGAAAAACGAGAAATTAATCGATTTATTCGGAATGCTTATAAATTGTGAATTATAGCTCAACATATTTCAGGTTCGCCGTGATACAACATAATATCAGATTCAGTTGAATTCTATACCTGGTTCGCTTCGAACCACAAAATATTACAGTCGAAAAACAACGTCGGTAAAAAACCGCGATACGGGCAGCTGGACAAAATGACAAGCCCACGGTATACGCCATTTATTCCCTAATCCATTTCCGGTCAGCCGTCGCGTTCACGAAGAAATAGAGGGGAACCGGGAAAATCCGCTATCATGGCCAGGCCACTTTCCGCGCATTTTAAAGTAAAAGAGCAACGCGTTTCGCAGGAACATATAGGCGGTTGCCGATAGCGTATGCAATAGTTCGTATTCCACAGCGTCCGGTCAATTTCCATGCGAAATACCGACCATGTGTTAACTCCAACCACCGAAAATTGTTTGGTGCTGTTATCTTTTTCTGCGAACGAGGTATGGTCAATGCGATAACTTTGGAAAGACACGAAGTCTTCTAGTAGTTTGCTCGTTTATCTATTTTTTAAGTTCAAATTAAATTTTTATTGAACTTCAAACTTTCATTTCTTACGCTCAATAATTTCTCGAACAAACACACACTGTGTCAACCCCTGATCTATCTTTTCGCGAAACAGTTATTCAAAATCGGTCATTCTTTCATACCAAACCATAAATCGAGCAATCTATACCACATAAGCTCCCCATTTACCAACCTCGTATCGCGCATCTCTATCGTCAGGAAGAAACTTCCGGGGTTCCTTTGATCGCTCGATCGATTCCGTACAATGCACGCGACGCAACCGAGACGCTGACACACGGTATTTGCGTTTAGACGAAACACACGCTAATGGCTTTAACTTGCTCGCCGTCCCTGCACCGAGCAGGAAATTCTCCGATGTCCGCCTCGTCTCGCTTCCTGCCTCTACTGCACCAGGGATTCTGGACTACTGGGACGCGCGTTCCCTGGGTTTCGTTGCTCGATTTAACGGAAACTGATTACCTGGACCAGGCCGGCGACAATAAAACGAAGAGAGCCAGCACGGAACGAGTAGAAAGATCCACGGATTTATGGGACGCGTTGCGCCTCGATACGGTTACAAATTTGCCCATTTATGCGCACTGGTCGGCTCAAGATTTACAGGTTCCACCGAATCGAATACGTTGTTTAAGCAAAATCGTTCGATTTAAGAGGGAACGGTGTTCCAGTTTCGAAGCTTGGAATGGGTTTAAAGTAAAGGACGATCGTCGAGAATGGTGTTTGTTTTATTCCACCGTTCGGTCGATGAGTGTGCATAGAAACAGAGGTAGAATTTAGTTGACGAGACGTGGTGACTTAAGCGGTTCAGTACGAAGCAAATTTTTGCTCGCAAAGGGAAAGAGAATAAATTTAATACAGCTCCATTAATTTTTTGCTCGTGAAATACTCAGGGGAATGAAAATGCATACGATGTATCTCGATGTAAAACCATTTATCTGTAACCTTTTGAAAGCGTAGCAAATCGTTTATCGCGATAATTAGGTGGAAAGAACGAGCGTAAACTGTCGGGGCAATCGAAAAACGGGATCAATTAAAACGCCAACGACACGGTGACACGTTTGCGCATTTGCCCGTTCGAGTCCAATGCCATTCAAGATTAAAGCTTGACCAGCTAAATAAATTTGTCCAGCTGGCTTTCATCGATGCCTCCGTAATTTATTTGGTCGACGATCGTTTTGAACAGCGAATCATTGGCTCTCTGGTCCTCCTTTCAATCGATGCTTTAGCATTAATAATAACGAGCAGTTTTTCCCGAAAGCCTTTCCGAGGAAACGATGAACCCGGACAAAAGCTGTGTATCTCCCGAACAGCTACCCCGATTGCATTCGATCATCGAGTCCGTGGAGAGGTCTAAGCGGCTCAAAGGAAACTGACCAGTCGAACTTCAAACAGAAAACGAACCGGGTAAACAAGGAGGAAGTGGTTAGGGAAGAACAAAGTGGTTCGAGGGTATGGTTGGACGATAAAGCTAAAGTCTTTTTACAGTTTCAAGAGTAGAGAACGTTTCGGTGATTCTTATACAGAGGCCAATAGGATTCTCTGTGTCGTTTGGAGAAAGAATAATAGTAAGTTTGAAAGGTAGCATCGAAGAAGCTACAGGATTGTTAAAAAATCACTTACTAAAAGTTCAAAACTTGGGAAACTTTTAGACAAAATTTAGCTTTTATTACCCTTCCTAAAAACAAAATGACTCACTAACCCTGAGCGCTGCAATTATTTTGCAAATGGTGGTCTCATCGTAGAAAGGTTTAAAGCGTCATTCGAATGAGTTAACATCTTTGTGCTGCGAATCTCGGAAAGGTGATTCGACAGTATTGCAGGAAAAAGTAAATCGATACGATTCTGAATATCGTTTGCAAGTCACCGTGAAGATAAGAGAGAGTTGTATGTAAAAAATATCGATTAAATCCTCGCTTCTTTACTATTTTCTATTGCTATGTTTACCAAGAACTTAACAAAGAAATGAAAGGAATCGAAAGGAAATGGCAGAGTTTCGAAACTTCGCGATCAGAAAAAAAATGTGGTTCCATGATTCTTTGGTTTCTTTTAAATCTACGTTCGATCCATATCTAAAGCTCTACCATAGCAAACATTCGATCCAATATAACTTCACGACCTACCAAGAGAACCTCAGAACCGAACACGAGGAACCCAAACGGCCATCGAGCGAGGAAAATGGGAAACGTTCGTTTCCTAGTTGCCGTTGAGCCAGCTATCAAGTCGGATGATAAATCCATACAGGAACAAGGGCGACACGAGCATTATTGGCGTCGAAAGAGCGCCGGCTGGTTCGATCGGTCTTTTTGGATGCTTTTCAATTCTCTCCTCCTTTTTCCTGCTTCCTCGCGCTGCCGTTCGGCGAAAAACGAGCTACCGGAAAACGGGAAGAAGTTGGTCACGAGCTGGCTGGCCTTTTTTTCTTCTTTTTTTTTTTCTTGCACTTTTTTTTCCGTTTTCCCAGGGACGATCAATCGTAACGCAATAGCGATCCAGTCACACAATACTCTCGAGTGCCGTTAGCCTGCTAAATTTCCTTCTTTTGCGCCTGGATAGAAAAACAGGAGACCAGGACTGACGTACGAGGAGCAAAAAAGAGGGAAAGGGATAAAAACGGATAAAAACGGATAAAAAAAAACGAAAAAAGTTTCGAGTGGAAAGCCAAGACACAGGAACCGAAGTGCTTCAGAGTCACCTAGCTTCGACTCGTGGAAAAAGTCTGCGCGGTTGAAGGCGCATGAAAGTTCACCGGCCGCTTTTTCTCCGTGTTCCATCGCGAAATTCGCCTCGCAACAAGATACGAGAGAAAAATGACAGAGAATGTTCATCTGGACCGAGTCCTTCCTCCCTTTCACTTTCTTTTTCTTTTTTTTTTCTTCTTCTTTTTTTTCTGTTTCTTACAGGGAAACACCATTACGTCTAGAATTTCCATGGACTTTAAGATCCATGAAACACACGGTATTCCATTTTCTTGCTGCTTGGCCGGGCTACCTCACGCAACTTTATTACCTGATATATCCCCTCCGTTTCTAGAACGTAAAAACACCTTTCCTTGGAATATCGTACGTTTTTGAGGCGGGTGTCGTGGAAATATGTCCATTTTACGAGAGGTATATTCCTACCCGGTTCAGAATATTGTATTTCGTTTATGGATGACACGATACGCTTTGTACTTAACAACACGATAACGAAGAAGTAGGGAAAAAAATATTATCTGCAATCACGATGTGAACAAGTCACAAATAATTCCATGTAATCGCGCTAAAAATAGCAAGCATAAAACGAACAGCTCGAAATAATGGAAACATGAAACTCAATATTTTCGTTCCATGGACTTAACCCAATTAATCGCTTAAAAAAAAAGAAGCAAAAATATTGAAACGAGTGCAGGAAAATCGTCGCCAATAAAGTTTCTCCACGGAAGCCGGTAAGACGAGGGTAAAAGCAATTCCGCGAAACGCATCCAGAGAAGCTAGACCGACTGAAACTCGAGGAAGCCCACGAACGACGCGGAGCACACGAGTTTCGCAGTTTAACCGACTAAAACTGCAAAGAAACACTTAATCACCGCGGGACACCTTAAGCCATCTCGACGACCCGCTAAGTTCGCTTCTACTTCGCGGTAACCGAGAAACCAAAAGAATTTCCTCCGAGAGAAGGATGGAGGAAGAGGGAAAAAGGTCGTCAGCCGTGTTCCAACAAAGCAAAAACGTCCACGACGAACCTCGTATCCGAAGCGACTGATAGTTGCCGAGACTTCGCGCCTTGAAATTTCCACGACGAGCTGTGGACAGGAAGGAAGCACGCGGGGAACGTAGTCATGGTTGGTGATCTCGAAATTTCTGCACCACGTTTTGCATCGAGTCTCAGAGCTGATGTCGTTGCTGGGATGTAAGATACCGAAGGGTGAGATGTAGCCGACTTACAGATAAGGGCAATGCATGGAGTACAACCTGTGTTGGAGAATTTTCGACTTTTAGAAGAATTGATGAACTGATGGTGAACTCGTGGGAAATTGATTTGTGAGAGATTTAAATGTTACAGTGGTGATGAAAATTGAAAATTTAATCAGAGTGGTTTGAAGTAATTGGAATGGCCGACTGCCAAACTTAGAAATAAAAAGTACAGCGAATGGTTAGTAGCTAGTGATCGTAGTCAATCATAAAGCAGCCAATCGTTCTCTTCTAAGAGTAGAAATATCAAAGTTTCCATATTAAGAACACTTCGAAGAAATGATTTTTGGTTAAATCTACCCTTTCGAAAAAATTCCACCCTATAATATTTTATCACACGACCAAAAGCGACAATGATCCTTCAGGCGACAACTCTGTGTGCTCCATGACTCGTATATTTTATTTCTCACAGCTGAAACAGGGAGAAACACAGCGGGGCACAGTTCCTTCTTCCTGTGGAAAAGTAAGTGGCGTCGCACAAAAGCCGACTCATTCAGTTTTGGTCTGACAATGTAGTTCCCGTTGGATAAAATCCGGGATAAAAATACACGGAGCACGGTTGCGCAACAATGTATAAAGCGGTCCGTGTAAAAAGGCCCGTTGAAACTGTCAGAGTGTAACGGCTGTATTTACATTCAGGGTGGAGAGAACAGAGGGTCCAAAGGTTATCCCTTTATCCGCCTTTCGACTCTATCAACCACCACCCTTAATCGAAAACCCTTCGAATGTGAAAAATTGTTAGAACACTCGTACCACTGAACCGACATCATTTCAGTCTTCTGCATTCCCTGGCGCCTTTCACCTCCAATTACCAGGTGTCTCTCCTCCGCGCGTTTCTCCTCCACGAGACTCGCGCTCATCGTGTCAATTTGTTGAGCAATTTCGACCGCGTTTCGAATTAAACGACACAGGGCAACGAGCTCGAGCCTGAGGCGGCAACGCGAAAATCGACTCGAATATTCCTCCTTCGCTGTCAACCTAGATTCCTTCCGTTCAACGTATACTCGATTATAGACGGTAACGCGTTGAATCTCAATCGCGGGATGCTACAACGTGTATCGCGTTGAGGGCTCTTCGTCGAACGTGTCTCGTGTACGGAGAATTCTACCGGCCGGCACCGCGACATCGGATAGCATAATTAAGGAGAACGATTCGTCGCTCTTCGTACACGATGTGGAATTTCCTTGGTTGGGCGTTCGACTTTGTAAAGTGGAAGATGGAGAAAAACGTGGTGAATATGTTCTACATTTAATCCCTTTGCATAATTGCTGATCCACCTTGCAAAAATCACCAAATCTCGAAATCACGATTTCAAAACCAACAGCTGATTTACCTGAATAAAAATTTCAAGTTTTCGCGGACATACTCTTTCACGGAAAACAAGACAGAGAATTCGTTACCAGCAAGAATTCTAAGGTATAACATCTTTCAGCACGCGTTCCTATTAGCAATTCCGCGATAAGACGCGAACGTTTCTCATAGAAGACCAGGAAAAGCCCTCCGAGCGAGGGATATTGTTTCAAATATCAAAACAAAGAGGGGGAAGGAGGATGGCTGATGGCAAAAGCGGCAAGAGATAGTCACCACGAGTCCGGGTGAACGACGAGGCTCGTGGGAAATCTTATGGTATGCGAAACGTGAATGTAGCCGGATACACAGTGCTGAGTCTTAAACTTCCGACGCTCGCACTCTTATCGGCCGTTTGCGTCGAACCTAATCGCCCGATAAAACACGCCCCCACCAACTGGCTTACGAATATTAGCGGTGGAAAGTTCGCTTAGAACTCGCGCGAACCTATGTACGAAAGTACAAATGCGTTCTCGCGAAAACGAACCGAGTTTCATTTCGGAATTTTCATCGTTACGGGCTCGAAGAAACTGGAATATTTCGCTTGCGTAAAACGATGATTCATGGAATCTGAGAAATTTTGGAGGGACAAATTAAAAAATTTTTAAATGCTACAGAGGGATGTAAAAGTAACAACTCTGAGATTCAATGCTTGGAAAAGCATTATTGTAAATGGTAGAAAAATTATATTTCAAATACACGTTTCTATAAGGTTATTTAATTTTTTTTAATTTTTTGGTACATCAATTTTGACTTTCTTTACATAATTAAAATAAAACAAAATCAACTGAAATAAAGTCACAATCACGTCACGATTAAAATTAACGCGTCCAAAACAGACTCGAACGGACGCACTTTCTTAAGGAAACAATTCGTAACAGCTGGGCCTGTCCTGTGGTATTAATTTGATGGTCTCAAAAGCAATTTGCTGCCTTGTCACGGGAAGACGAATGTTACAGACGACACGAGCCACGTTTCTCTCGCGTCTCGAGTGCTCGGCGTGTTCACCAGCCCTCCTTCCAAGGACACAACCTCGTGACACCCTCGATTTCCCGCTAATAAATCGACAATGCTATCGCGCTGGCAGATCGCTGAAATCCTCAGCGTGCTTAGATCACGAAGACCGAATATCCTCCAACAGATTCACTCGAAGCGAAGCGAATTACCAGACTTTAATAGTAACAGTTGGTCAATAGATAACATCGAATCTGCCCTTAAAAGGAAAAGTTCATCCTATAAATGAACATCATCCTATAAACGTTGGCATCCATTCACTCTCGGGCAACGCAAAACAAGAACCGTTCAAACCAGACTCCACATTTAACCCCGCTAATAATAAACAAGCCATTAATAGGCGTTACGCAAACAGGGGGTAGTTCGCACGATACCATCTCCAGCGACGCTCGTAAATATCAACTTGGACAAGTGGTGATCGATAGGTTGCCAGTGAATCGTCGTGAAAGTATCGAAAGCATCCTCTCAACGTGGAAGGAGATGAAACGAAGTGGTTGCTCGATCTTTCGACGATTATTTACAGCGATAGCTAGAAGCGCGAGAGAAACAGAGATCGAAAGGGAAGAAGGGAGACTGAACGAGGATTAATCAGAGACTCGAGAAAAGATTAATTGTTTTAATGGAACCCAAGTAACGATCCGTTTCATTTACGCAAGACAGCGTTAGTTTATCGTCGACAATTATGTGCGACTGAATCGATTGTCGATGCTCGAAGAGAAACGAACGCGACACCCCATCGACTTTCAATCGAAACGAGCAACGAGCGTCGCGTCGAAATACGAAAGCGAGGTTTTGATTATTAAGTAAGCAGATCACCTCTCGTTTAAAACAGCGAAATGACGATCGAAATAGGATACGCGGACAGAGAATCGTGTCATTCGAGAGGTAAAAACGATCCCTTAGTGTTTGCATGGACGCTCTCGCGCGGACTCCTCGCGATCAGGATAAAAGCGTGCACGATAAACAAAGTGCTTTAAAAAATTCGGCGTTTCTACCGATAAAGGCAAATATTTGAACGTTTGTTTGCGTTTCTCCGTTGCATCCGTTTTAATATTATTCGACAAACAACGATGTTTCGCGTTAATACTACGAAGACACACCGGGGGTTGAAGTGAATTGGAAATAACGAAACAACAATAGCAAAGTTTTTACTTAAAAAAAATAAAATAGAATTTTGCGATTCGGTTTGATAACACGAGGTAACGTTAAAATATCTGATTCCTTTTTAAAAGAATATTTGTCGAATTTTATCCATGAAAGGGGACGAGCGACAAAGTTCAAGCACGGTTTAAAACAATCTCCATTCCACCCAGGGGAGGTCCTTAAATTTTTCACCCGTCTCACTGAACCGGTGAAGCCACTTGTAACTTAAACTACTTAATTAGCAGGAATAATACTCGACTACCAAGGAGCGGACGAGTGGAAGAATGAAAGACTTGAAAAAATCCTCGATAAAATTGGAACACACTTCCGCCAAAGTTTTCATTTATACAGTTTCCATCGCGACTCCGGGTCGAGCGTGAATTCGCGTCGAAACAGCCCGCTTCGAATTACAGTCACGCTCGACGATCAAAGGACTTAAAAGATTTTAATTGCCGCCATCGTTGCTGCTGGTACCAGAACTCAGAATTCTGGAGAACCAACGGAACTCTATTATGAGGAGAAACGAAAGGAAAAAGAGCGGTGACTGTCAAACGTTTCGCGCCAACACTTTTAACTCCACTCTTGGTATTCTCATTGGCGCCTCAAATGGAATCAAAGACGCGACAACTTTCGAAAATACCGTGAAAAATCCTCGCCTGGAGTTGAAGGTGTTTGTTGCGCGCATGGAACCGGAGAGAAAAATTTGTAGTTTTCCGCGTCAACGAAGGTCGAAGCGTTCGGACAAATTTTCGTTAAGGGTGTTCTAATAAATTTAGAAACAAGTTTCTTTTCTCTTTTTTAAATAAATACCGGAATACTCCGCAACAATAAATGCCACGTTTCCCAGACAAATTGACAGGAGAGCGGTTTTGAAAATTCCCGCGTTGATTCGTCGATTCGGTGGCTCCGCAAGGGCGAGTTAATCAAAATGCGGAGTCACGCTGCCTGTCGTTCGGTCCGTAGCTTTTTTCCTCGCGGAACCCGTAAAATGTACCGTCAAATTCAGTTTATTAAATTCGTGCTCGGCGACGCACGAACACGTGACGCCGCTGCCGAAAGTTAGAATTAATTAAAACCAATTTCCAACCGCGGCAAAAGTTTAAATAATTACACGGACCGTGGTGTACGCGGAGAACGTGCGCGCATTGACCGGTGCGACCCTCTGAATGGAATTTTTTATCTTGTCCCCCGAAGAGGTGGTAATTAACGAGCCATAGTGAGGTCTGATATTAATTTAAGCGAGGCAAACGCTTGCACACGCCAACTGCAACGTCGATACGGGTGTTTCGCCTTTGTGAAAACCGCGAGTAATCCGCGGAACATACCGCGAGATGAAACTATACTAACGCAACCGATCGACCCGGCAGTTTTCCCTGGAAATTAGGTAATCCTCGAAACCAATCGGCCACGTTGTAATCACGCGACTAATTTCGAATAGTCCACAATCGACGGGACCGAATATTTATCGAGCCGAACCGTAAATCGATGTAACCGGTTTACAACAGATTAATTAAATATCGTGATCCCTTTACAGAGCCGATCGACAAAGTACTCGAACCGCTGACCACCGTGACGAAGAGAAAGTATAAACTTTGCATAAGCTTAATGGTTTAAAGCTTCTTTGAAACTTATTAGGATCAAGCGATAATTCGTATTCCTTCGATGCTGAATCTTTGACTATTCATATTTCATAATTGCAAAGAGTAAATTGATAAGGAAGCTTTCAAAATTGATACGCGTTAATCCATCCCACGTGTTCCATCAACGATCGATTAATCATTAACAGCCTGCATCAAACAATAACAACCGCTAATCGAATTTATCTACCACCGTTCACTCGACGAACTAAACTCTTTTACGCGTTGACTAAAGTACTGGGGTCACAAATAGGTTCACCGCGCTGCGGTATATGGGCTGCATTCCTAAGATTCCCGTCGCGTTTCCCAAACGAAACGACGAGTATTTGTGATCCGAGGGAAACTGGGTCGTAAAATCGCGACTCATAAATAAAGAGCTCATAAATAAATGTGCGTGCACACGCTACGATCGGAATGTACGCTGGCTCTCAGGAGGGTGTCAAATCAAAAATCACGGCACTTCCGAGCCTCGTAAATCTCCTACGATCTTTCCAGCTGCGCATTGCTCTGGATATTGCGTTTTTATAGACGGCCCGTATTACGGGCTCGCGCGTAAACAGCCAGCCAGATTGTTACAGATGGAGTTCGGATTTTCATGAGGGTGTTACGGCCTAGCGCGTTGAAACATACAGTTTCGCAATGTTTCCCGTATTTCAAGGGATTAGGCGCGTACAGCCGCCTCGACTCAATTGGGAACGATTTCGCGTGAGTGCTATGAATGCTTTGCTTCAACACGTACAGAGAGTTCTAAGTGGGAGATGAACAAAGGTTGGTTCTGGTTGTGGAACGACAAACCATGATCGACGATATAGACGTCACTCGAGGAAGCGTACCAATGTTCACGCTTCGTGTATAAAATATTCGAAGCGATAGAAACGGTGTATAATTCAGAGGAAGTTTGACGTTCGATTAATTATTGGAATCCCCCTGCAGAATAGCAACCACCGGGAACCGAATCGATTCTCCGGCCGCGCATAAACATCCGGCCGAACTATTGCACGCGGCGTTTGAGTTTTCATAGAAGCTTCGCGAGGCTTTTCCTCGAAAACTCGATGTAACCTCTGGCGATTCGCGTAGTCTCGCAAAGATTAAAGAAAAGATGAAGGAAAGAAGTATAGAAAAAATAAAATGTACACGAGCGAACATATTCGCGCGAAAACGTTGGTTTTTCAAACTGATTCCACGCATGGTCCTTTTGAATCGTCTCGCGGTAATGTCGGTCAGTGGTGAATTATAACAGCTGCCGGAACAGTTGGTGCGAATTTCAACGGGCGAATATATTTACGGGGATACGATGCACGATACGTCAAATATTTGGAAACCAAGCACCAGCGATGCAACGAGAAACAACCGCGTTGACGGACAGTTGAAAGGAGCTCGAAAATTAATGTTAGTCCATTAAGAGTCTGCACTTCCACGGTTCTCGGTCGAATCGATTCAATCTTCGCCGATGTAAGATTAAGTGCTCCTTTGTCGGCTTCCGACGAGGCCGCGATTACCTCTGACAACCAACAACGGAATTCTCACGTTTGGAAACATCGCGTGTGAAGCGTCGAGCGAGCGGTAACGGTTTGTACATTGGATCCAAATTGCGTAGTTCCTTAAGTAGATTTCAAGATTGAGAAGAAGAAGAACGCGTTGGAACGATGGTACGCTTGTTTTAATGCACTGGATAAGAAGCTTTGATACGTTCAAGTGTTACCTAACAGACTCGCGCCAAACCATGACAAAATTGCAACACAGGTGAATTCAAAGTCGCTTGTATTTCGATCTCAACGAAATGGAAGGCTAATTGTATTTTCTTGCTTTCAACCTTCCGAGTAATGATTAGAACAATTATTGTTTTCACTTTGCCAACTGAATATCCTTCAGGGTAACAAAGGGGAAGGTTTCGAGCAAACAGTTTAGTTTCCAGTACGGGAACACGGTCCACCTCTTATAGCGAATAAGCGCACAATGTTTTTCCAGTATCCCCGTTCGAAACACCCTAATGAGTCTTTATAGTGTCCGGAAAGGTGAATTCACGAACGCGCACGATGCGTTTAATCCTCTTAGAGGAACTCTCTGTTGCCAGCCTGTCACGTTCGAATTGGAAAATTTTTATCGGGCCAACTCGAAGAATATCTCCACAATCCTATTAGAGGTAATGCAAACGGGAATAGGAAACTCCAATTAGAGAAACGTCCTTTTATTCCCGATCGTAATCTTCCGAGTGGTTTGTACTCTACTTGTTCGTGCAATGAAAAGCTAAAATTCCGTGCAACACGCGAACGCAAAGAGCACGGTTAATTTATAATCGGTAAAAGAATCAGAGTTACGCTTTAAAACACATTCTGCGTTCCTCATTCCGCGATTTGATCTGATTTTTATTTATTTTTTTTTTTTCAATCAAAGTTTCGACGAAGCCTCTGGAGGAAAGTGAACAGCGATTGTGCAAGGGTGGAAATACTCAGCTCCAGGCGCCCCTGTGTCGCGCATCAGGATCATAATCAATAACAAAAGATCTAAACCGTGTTAAACCAGTTCCTTCTACGCGATAACCAGAATGAAAAAAATAAGAGAACCGAATCGAAAAAAGAACACTCTGCATCGAGTAGGATTTTTTTCTCCTTTCGAATGACCAGACCAACATCGGGCAAAAGCGTTATCGATTTACGAGCGCTGCGCTCCGGATATACGCTCGCTCCATAAATACGAGTCGGCGCGCAACCCTCTCGATATCGGCTATAAATACGTATTTTATCTGTCGCGGGATTTCAAATGAAAAACAGTCGTCAAGAGCTCATGGGATTACTCGCGAAAGGGTGGACCGTTCTCGAAGGCCGGGGGGTGGCAAACGACGCTCGGAGGACGAGGGATGAACGAGGCTTTCGTCGCGCGCCTTCACGCCGAACGTTTCTCCGGCTTCTGAGAATTCATAAGCGAGAAACTTCGGCACCCAGCGGCTTCGGTGCACCGTGAACACTCGAAGGAATTAAAGCTGAGACCGGTTTTCATCCGCCAAGAACGCGAATTGATTTCAGGATGAAATGATAAATTGATTTTACGCTGAAGACTTTAAAGATTTTAGATTCTTTCGTTCTGAAAGAAACTCTAAATTTTTATCGGATCGGAAAGATATTTTCCTGTTTTGCAATCACGACGCATTCTATTTTTAATAATTTCCAGAAATCATTTTTTTTTTCTTTCATTTTTAAGAGGAAAAAAATTGGAAGCTTTAAAGTTGCGTTTATTCAACCTGATTAAATTTCAGGGATACGACGATGCGGCTGATAACTGTTTCCAAAGTATGTATACTGTATTCCCAACTTCCCTGTTACAAGATTAATATTGATGGCAAACAAACGTAAAGCCACAGGGGGAATAAATCAGTGAGAAATCATAACGATGCGAGACCTGATTCCTTGTTTCCAACTACCTACGGTCATTACACGAAGCATGACGAACAACAGTGCAAAGTTCTAAGTTCATAAATTCTTTTTCTGTCAAAGCACAGAAAATTATCCTACCCCATTAATCATCGCGATGAAGGTGATCAACGAGCTTTCAAGGTGTAAAAGTTCCTAGAAACATTTCGAAGAAGTCAAAACGATGAGGCTAAAAGTAATTTTACAGTGATTCCAAAAGCTTTAAAAAAAATAACGAATATATATATATATATATATCGTAGAAACTCGATGAAGGTGACAAGAATTACTGCATGACGAGGTAGCAAAGAGAAATAGTATGCACCATATCCGATAGGAAGTACCATACGAATTTCATACGAAAACTGCATGAATTTCGCGCGGAAAAGCTTATTACTTTCCCTGGATATTGGACGATCGGGAATGGAAGCACGTTCCAACATTACACGGTATAGTTTCATTTCAAAAAATCATTTTCGGGCACTGTTTCACGTGAAACAAGATTAAACGCATTCTCAATTTCGAAACTATGAACTTCGAAGCATTCGGTTGACACGACGCCTAAGTTATTCTTCGAGAAAATGAAGGTTTGCGTAGGAACCACGGGTTTCGAGGTTGTAACACCTCCCTTGGGCTATTTGAGAACTTCGGTAGCCAACAGATTATTACGAAGATGGAAGAAGAGACAGAGAAAGAGAGAGAGAGAGAGAACGGGGGAGAAAACAGTTTGGAGACTAGAGTAAGTATCGACTATAATAATAATGGTAGCCAAAACGGCTTGAAAGCGTACATAAGGATCCGTCCGTACGACTTTACAAGAGCCGCTCAAGGAATAAAAGATGGCTCTCCCGAATCCTACATCCCTTTCCTTATCCGAGAACTCGCCTGTATCCGACAGATAACAAGGAACAAAACTGTATGAGATCTAACGAATAGTCGGTGAATAATTTCAGAACGGCGGAGAATCCGGCTGTAAAGCTTCCGAAGAAAAGAACGATAAGGTTTATTTCAAACGACTGACTCTTCTTAGCGAAATTCGAGATTTTCATCGACTAGGAAGATTCGTCTGCATTTTTGGATAAAGGATTTACAAATCTGTAAGTTTTATTCGATATCCGAGGCAATACTGAAACGTAAAAATTATCTAAAATATTGTACGACGATTCGCGTCAAGTTTGGAAGTACGTTTAAACGATAAATAGTTGAGAAGTAAGTTAAAGCAAAACATCTCGAGAAAGTTCTATCGGGGACGTCTGAATGGTTCGTCGGTGCGTCGGTTTGGCACCATAAGCGACTATGTTGGGACCCATACGGCGCCAAGCTTCCGGAAAACCACTCGGTATCTCTGTATAAAGGAACCGCTATTCTTCGAGCTCGGTTCTCGAGCAGTCTCCTGCTCTTCAAAATATCGTTCCTTCGCTATTTTCATCCCGAGCTGTGTTCTAGAGTACTTTTTATCTACTTCAATTTTGACGAAATATACGAACGAGCGTTTTCATCCTCTATATCCAGAGTATGTTGAGCTGTACCAGTAGTTTGAGTAATGCTGTTCCAGAAGTTTCATCAACATGTATACTTAACACTCCCTAGACCCTACCCATTAATGAAACTTGCACGATCCCTCGCGCTGTTTCAAACCACACAACGGGTAAATTCCTCTAATTTCAGGAAGGGCCACGGCTAAAATTAGTCGTCGAAGGGTTTGAATTTCTAACATTTTCGCCGAACCTAACCCAACGAATTACCCCATAAGACTGCTTATATTCCTCACCCAACTCCAGGTCGTAACTACGAAGAGTTACCTTTGCAGTTCCTTGTATTTCTCGCAAATTCGTTGCAAAGGGGAATCAGATATCGCACGGATGGAAATTTCAATAAGTTTTTAGTGTTATTCCTCGAAGTTAGCTCCGGAGGGTTGAGTAGCCCTCGCGAGGGAACGAGCAAGGTTTACCCGGAGGATTGTAATATAAATAAATTTGATCGTGGATCGCAAAGAGAGATTCGGTTTGCATAATATCGTTCCTAATATACCGACACGATTCTCGATGACGCTCTATTTCGATTCGTGTTTCTTCCACCCTTTCCTATCTCTCTTTCTCTCTCGGTGAAAATACATGAATCCTGGACGTCGCAGCAGCGAATATCACTCTATCATTATCAGGCTCGATCCGATGATTCCGATAAAATCAAATCTAGCAATAGAAGCTGCCGCGTATCCATTATCCCGTGCGATACACAATAGGCCGCAAGCCGCGCATAAATTATGTCGTGTCATTCTATTTAATCGATCGTAAGCGTATTAAACGCACCGGTACCGTGACCGGTGTCACCCGATGCAATCGATGAAAGCTTTCAGTGAAATTGAAATAACTTTTCGTTAAACTCGCTCCCGAAAACCGTGAACCTTTCATCCGTCTTGAATATCCGCGAAGATGGACGTAACCTCGTTCACAATGATGCGATTCATACTTGATCGAAACTAAGTTTAATCAAAGAATCGCATCGAAAAGACAACCCTGATGAGCTCAGGGAAGCTAAATACACACGATCGCAGCACGAGAGAGAAAGAAACAGAGAGAGAGAGAGAGAAAGAGAGAGACAAGAAGATGACTGAAATTTCGTCGACAAAGGCGACCAAAGCGAAAAGCAATTTGATTCACACAATATCCAGCCGGCGCACTGGTGGCCCGTGCAATCGTGTCCGGATAGTAGGTACATCGTTTTGGTTTGTTGGCCGGGGCTCGCAAAATATATTGCACTTTCGGGACGAGGTCAGCTGCGACTGTAATTTTGGTACAACATTTATCTCGCGGTAACACCGCGGCTGAGATCTTTATTGAGTCGGATCCAAATATATCGAGTTTAAACGATCCTGCGTACAAAAGCAGACCGGTTGTATACAAACCGTGGAGCCTGTTCGATCTTGTACCCCGAATCGTGGAATAATTGGAATCGTTCTACACAATGCTCGATTGATCCGACACGGGGACAAAAAAAGCCACCAATCCGTAAAAAATGTTCGCGCTACATTCCTGGCTCACTTTGGAAGCCGACACTGATAAGGGTTTGTTAATGTAACGCCACTGCTTCACCGGTTCTCTGAATTTTTCAAATTTATACGAGAGAAACGTGAATATACTCTTCGATACTTGTTTGAGTTGCGTCGAATGCATCTTCCGATTGAATTTTGGCAAAAGTTATAGTTCTCGCTTAGACATTGGACGTGATTAACGAACGATCCAAGTATTGAAAATTTGAGGAAGAAAGGGATTGGAAAAAAAGAAGGGCATAGTTCTACTTTCGAAAGAATGCTGCAAGGGCTGTGATCGATTCGCGAGCTTTTAAGATCGCGACACAATGAGAAACACGATGTCACGGAAGTAGGACACTTTTAGTCGGTACATAGGAATCTGGAAAACCGCTTCTTCGTATTACGCCCGGTAAGCCCTATTGTCTACGAAAGACATTTTCGCTTGGCCCTAGATGCATCTGCGGGCCCTGCAAGGATCACTTTCTTATTTTCCACCGCGCTATCGACCATTGTTCAATCTCGTTTCCAAGCTTTTCTGGTGAGATTTGATAAAATTGAAAAAAAAGTGTTAAAGATAATTGAAAAATTTGGGACAGCTCGTCGAATCTCCAAAGATTCGACCCGTTTCTAGGAACAATTTCATCGTTCGTCTCGCGTTGTGCTCCCCGATTCAATTACCAAACTCTGGAACGCGAACGACTCAATATAACTATAACTCTTAATTATTCAACGTAACAGTATACGAACAAGAAGTCTACGTTGTAATGTGGCAATGTTTCACCGCGAAGCAACAGCGCCCAATTCTCCATCCCCCTAATGTTGTTATCTTACTGTTATTCAGAGAGACAGTTAATTACCCTCGCGGTTCCAAATTTCCCAACCGCGGAGGGAAATTGTAGGAAGAGCTACATACCATGACAACAACGGATCGTTTTGCAATACCTAATTCGTGTTCAGAGCATCTCAAAGTTGAATACTTGATCGTGAAACGATGCAGCTTGTTAACATTAATTTTTAAAACACTCTTGACGCTCTCGATTAACCGATCGTTCTGATAATATTTAATTTATAAATTGATCGAAAAAAGGATACAATATTGTAGGTATTTTGGGTCGGTTTATGGATTGGCCTGCGACTCTTGACGAGTGTCCAAGATCAGACCCAAGTGCCCATTAGTTAGGTCTAGACTATCTTTTGATCTTTCGCGTAGAACAGTTCGATTTTATACAGCATCCTGATATCAGTCGTCTTAGACCACCTCTTATAATATTCTACTAATTAAATAAAAGATACGATCGACGAGAGAAGAATAATACATGTCCTGCGCAATCAGACACTGGCAGCCGCAATTACACGAGCTCACGCCCTCGTTGGCAACGCGATTTAGTGGTAAACGCTTCGTGTGGGCAGCGTTACGATCACACGTCCGATGCAGCCGAGCAACGATAGCTTACGCTTGCGTTTCACGGACAAATAGATTCGAGTATTTTACGACTAAACACCGCATTCCACCCTTACGTTCTCAACCCTTGAATATCTTCCTACCTACCATACACTGTGATCTTTATTCGAAATCCAAACTGGTTCAACGCAAAAGCACTCAAGATTTCCATATGATTGTCGAAATTTGCTGAAACGTCACGATTATCGCGATTACAGAAACGGTCGTAAGAAACATTGCCACAATCATCGTTTGGTTCTTTAGCGCCGATTCGAGTCTAAGAATCGCGGCATTGTCGAGGAAACCGACCGTGAAATGTCTCCTTTTAACGTTATAACGCGTCATTTCTACGCGACGTTACTTTCACCTTTCTACTTAGTAATCACAGATAAGAGAAGGTTCGACGGTTAAAGACGCCTTTCCACGTTCGTTCCATCTGAGACGGTGCGTTCACAGCGGAATTTATCGCGTAGAATGGCCGACCATAAGCGTTACCGTTCTGACGTTACGATCCCGTAAACTTGTTAGAGAAACGAGTGGAACACTCGTTCGACTCGTCCTGTGGATCTTTAACGGAGACTTTTGCACAGTGTTCAGAGCTTATTGTAATTTATTTACCGTAAGAAATTGGCAATTCGTGTTTCAGAAATTTACAGAAATGCTACGCAACTTTAATACCTAAAAACCAATTCTTACATCTCAAAGTAATCAAAAATTAGTCCTAAGAAATGAAACAAAAATTGAATTTCCTCGGAAAAATCAGGATTTAAAAAAACAAATAGACGATCCTATCGATGATCGATAAACGTTAAAGCGCCCAATGACTTTCAACCAAAGGAAGATCCATTCCTAATCGGTCGAAGTTCATAGAAAATCGTAAAATTTCTTCACGACGACAAGAATGACACACGATTCGGTCGACTCGATTCGTCTTCATAATTTCGCAAAGCCAGTAGTTCGTAGGTCCGTTTCTGCCAGCTCGGCGCTCCGTGATCTTCCCATTATTCTTCGTTCATGGAAATAACATCAGCCTCCTAACGACATCCGATTCTGGTCCACGTGCACGCGCAATAAACATTTCCATCGGCCCTAGATTTTCGAACCGGCTCCAATTACAGCCAAGTTCGAGGCGCCAGAAGGGTTAACTATCGGAAAGTCTTTAGAACTTCCTCCAGCCTGACAAAGGTATAATTTTCGAGCGTTCGTGATGGTAATTTGCAGTGAAACGACGTTGTGATCGAACAAACGGGAATGAATGGAATGAAACTTCGAAATTTTATGGAATATCCTCTATTTTTTTTTTTTTTTTTTTTTTTTTTTTCTTCGCAAAGTTGTAAATTTATTAAACGGACCAGCTGAAGGAAGAAATTGCTCGAATGCTCTCTGGTTAAAGACCCAATGTTTCCAGAGTTCATCAAACTAGCAGTAGAGGAAGTCTGGAACGGTATCGCCATTGCATCGCTGTTTATGATGCCGTTAAGGTAACTACCCTGTCTCCGGTACGCGATCTAAGAGCCAATTGCCGCGTCTACGACAACGTATCGCCTCTGTTCGGTCGTACGTAGCTCTCCGTAGCGATTAAACGACGAGAAAAAGTCTGTGCTCCTATGTTTGATCAAGGGGTGCCATAAATTCGAGACCAATTGTATACGCGACCATAACTCGAGCCCAAAGGCTCGAACGAGGACCGATTTTTTTTCTCCCTTCTGATCGTGTACGAACAAGATCGAGGGAAATATATGGAGAAATGGATTCCGAATTTCTTTCAGCTCGAAAGCTATTTCGAACTCGCTACCGCCCATGAGGCTTGATCTATCGTTCTCTATACAAAAGACCTTTTTTCTCCTCGCGTTATCCCGAGCCTGTCCGAGAGGGACACTTTTATTGAACAATTCTCTAATTTACGACGCCTAGACACCTATAAAATTTCGCAACGAAATCTGAATTCCCTAGCCAGCGTTCGACACGTGTCCGGAATTGCTCAAACGAGATTTCTGATCGCGCGAACACGTTGCTCGAATCTATCTTAGAAATTTTTACTAGATGATTTAAACGCGACGCATCGAACCGACTTTGGGAGAAGTTTTTCTTAATGTCGAAAGTGTTTCGCTGTGAAACTGTGACAGAGAAATGGTTCCATTCACTGTGGAGAACAGAGATCGATGCACCGTAGAAGAAACAGAATCACGTATGCGAGATGGAACTGCAGCGAAGGGAAATTCACGTTTAATTAAAATACGAAATCTTTAATTTAGCTCGCGCCGATTACAGTAATTTCGTTAGAGCGATTCGAAACGGTTCACATTGAATAATTGCGAACAGTCGGAAAAATGATTTCACGAATTGGACATCGACCGATCCGCCGATCCATCGGAGTTGTTAATCACAGAGGGCTTCGAACAGGTTCGTTCTGTTCTGAACGATTGTCCGGCTTCATTTCTCTATCATTTTGCGAGCCGCTGCTCGAAATTTCTGCTCGTTACACGGTACGATTCTCGCGATCTGCTCGCTGATTCCCTCATCAAGGGACGAAACGAACGTCTCCGACCATTAACTTTTTGCGTTTAATGCATTTACACGAGGAAATGAAGTGAAACGTTCCTCTATCTTCGTGAAGAAATCGACGTGAAGCAGTAGGGAATAATTCGCATGAAATGGTACCATTACGAAGCAAATCATTTTTCTCGAACCAGTTAACCAGTCATAGATATATCATAGAAGAATCAATTCGATAGAAAAAAAAAAAAAAAAACAAGAAAAAAGTTCATTCGCTGATTCGAACTGATTTAAAATTTTTGCAGATTGACACTTTCCAGAAATACGTCCCTGCTCTATCTCGCGAATCCAACGATCGGGAATACATTACCGCAAATAAATTCCGCGGACCCGATAAAAAGCGAGGAAAAAACCAAAGCGGAGAGAGACCGCTCTAGGCGAACAGAACTCGCCGAGAAATCAATATCTTATCTTGTATTTTTTTCCATCGACTATACCACTCGCTTTCGGTTCGACTTTTTTATCTTGACGTTTCTGCTTGTTCAATTTCCACAAGGTTCGCGTATTCCTCTGCTATCTTGTTTTCCGCATGCCTTAATTAAAATTCGTTTATTTCCCGCGACCGAAACCTCTCGAATTATTTCGAAGCCAAAACAACGAGCCACCGCAGGATTTACCATCCACGTCTAACCCATGAATTGAACACATCCATTTCGAGACCTCACCCATTCACCCTCGCGAAAGTATTTGCTTATCGCGCCGCTAATTACATCGACGCACGGTCACGTGGCAGGAACAACGCGAAATTTTGCGAACAGCCGCGTCCTGTGCCGCTAATTATAGAGTTCGTGGCGGAAGCTCGTTTCGAGTGGCGAAGAGGGCCATTTCCGTGGTATGCCATTCCTGTATAGATCTCCAGAGAATACGATTACAATGGAAGACTGATTTTATTTCATTTTTCTTTTTTTTTTTTT
>SMSQ01003132.1:0-38797 GCA_019453375.1 Ctenoplectra terminalis | reverse complement strand
TACATACGATTATCATTGACATTAACATCTTATCTATAGACAGTATCTAATGGACACCGTTTCCGCGGACACACTTCATCGCACCCAAACTGTCAATAGAGCCAGAGAATCAGTGCATAGATATCGAAACGTGCATGTACCAACAAAGATTATTTAACGCCGGAATTAATATCTAATTATGGATATGACGGGGAGGAAGCTGTCAGTAACAGTATTTGAGCGTCCACTGTGCACACAACATTCGGTTAGTCGATGTTAGCGATGGCGGACAGAGGGGACAGGAATCAGCGTAAACCAATTGTGAACGGTATAGCCTGACACTCGGTATCCCATTTCCATTCGAAATGAATCCCAACAGCCAAGAGTGGCCGCACTTCCTCGAGATTTCCGATACGGTGCTTGCACGTGGCGCTCGTGTACCCGCGAAACTCGACACCGCTTCCTGCATATGATGCTTGTTATGCAATCGAATGCGAATCGCATTGTACGACCAACTGGCCTGCTCACCGATCGAACTGACAATTATGGGACCGTCGTTTGTTCTGGTTCACCATTCTGAGACGAGACCAATATTGGGCCATTTCTTTTTTTACAAAGCATGCAGTGTACTCGTTCGTCTTCAAAATTTCTGTGATTTTGAAACGATCTCCGATCGATCATAAAGTAGCGTTGAAATATGTGTTGGAGGTCTTGTTATTATTGAGGTCCGTTCCCTCCAACGTCGGTGGTCCTAGACCTACATTAGCTTTAAAAAAGGCTACCCTCAAACCACCACCGCCAAGTTTCTCCACCAATAGCGGCAGACTTTAGAAATTTCGGAAGCCTTCGTGCGTGCAATTTTCTTTTCGAAGAGTTGGAATCGGTTTGGCTACGATACCTTGTAAAATAAAAGTTGAGCGGTATTTCTGACCCGTGTTATTCATTTTCCTGGACGACGTATATTGCTCAAAATGATTATCCGAATAAAACGAAAGAAACAACAATAAGCTGCGCATTGCAACGCACACCGCAAGTTTCATAGATCACTGTTTCGAGTTTTATTTAAAATCTAAATATTATGTCAAAACAAAGCCGTTACGTGGAAAAATAACCGTGTTCGCAATTATTCTCTCGGTTTTTCAACAATTTTTCCGTTTCTCCGTGTTTTACGGGATATCGGTGGTTTCGAGACAACACAAACGGATCGAAGGAAGAAACTAACGAGCGAAAGTTTCGTTCCAAGCCGACAATTTAAAACTAGAATCCCATTTTCCTTCGACTGTAAATCAGTTACTTTTCAATCGGATCCCTTTCATCGCTTTTTACCACGATTCTCGATGCACTCTTCCAAGGAGAGAAACTCGATGGAACTATCACGAGATCGGCCGGCCGTTTCGAGCTTGCCAAGTCGAAAACTTTCCGAATGACTGATCGAACGCGTTTCGTTTGCGCGAACGGTGATTCCATTTAAAAGACTTTGTTGCAGCAAGTTCTATCCATTCCACTGGCAACGTTTTTCTAGTTACGTCTTACCGTTTAAACGATTTCCAATCGAAATTGTTTAAATAGTTCCTCGAATGGTCGTCAAATGGTATTGTTCGTCGAAACGTTTTGCGAATGTATTAAACCACAGAAACGACGATTTTCGCGTTTTGAAAAACAACCACCCACTGACCGAAGTGTCATTCGTAAATCATAAAATCGGCCAACGGAAACGAAATAATTGGACGAACGCGGATTGATGATGATTCGGACGCGTGGTTGGCTACGGTTTCAATGTTGAGCGCGATTCATCGCGCGGAATGATAAATTGTTTCGATGCATTGAAAATTTCCAAACGATTCGAAATCCGCTTCGTGGGTATACGTACTTGGCGCTTCGCGGAAAAAGACGAATAAATTGTTTCAAATTATTTTCGTTAACATTGTTCGCAAAAAAAAAAAAAGGAATAGAAATACACACCGAAAAAATGAATCGATCGATCAACTTTGAATCTCGATGAAACCGAAAAGGGATAAGCGTGTATAAATTTAAACCCTTTTAATTCGTCGAACAAATGAAGCAATTTGAAATCTCAAAACCCATCCATCAATGTTGCATCGTTTTTGCATACATATATTCGAATATCGATGAAATTTCGTCAATCCCCTATCAAATCAGATAGGTGCAAATATTGTATTTGATAATTATTTGCAGTAAAAATTGAAGCTGACTGTGAATATAATTGGGCATCATTCTATAAAAAAGGAGGCATTTGCCACGTTAAGCATTCACATCGCTCAACAGCAATATCAGATATTTTATAAGAAAGAATTTCCTTTCGCGTCACAAATTTTATGTTAAACCATCCTTAACACCGTTCCCAATAGTAGTTAAACTCTCAAACGTGTCAAACGAAACGACCGATATCTCGATATATACGTCTGCACGAATATAGACGATATACAACACTTAAATCCCGTTTGGCAAACCGGTCGAGATATCTCAATGTGTCGAGAAGCTACGTGACTCAACTTACATTAGTCTTATCGGGCCGACATTATACCGAAGTGAGACTGAAGTTCCTAGACCTAAATCGTGTCGAGGGGCAACTGTGCAGATCCAGGAGTTGACGCGCGCTCAACTTTGAAATCGGCTTGCATTAATATAACGAAGATAATACGGTGCCCGAACTTCGGTTTCCTGAGTTCGCAGAAAATCGTGAGTTCACGCTCGAATGGAGTTATCGAATCCTTCTCGCGCACGCCTCAAAGATATACGTCCAGCGAACGAGACGACGACGAGAAGGAAGAGAACCGAAGCAGGTCGCAGAGAGACCGAAAATATATCGAAATAATTCAGATGTTAAATATTCTGCTCGCAAACGTACAGGAAGCTATATTTTCCCCTGCGAAATTTCCACTCATCCTGTGTGATTGATCCTATCAAATGCTTTGCTCTATTACGGAACTGATAAACGCGTTATTTTTACGCTGAAAGAGCTTCGATCGCTACCTGATGGGTGTGGTTGTTATAGTATGTGTAAGATTATTTATTTGGAATTGTTGGTTATCGATCGGGTATTAACGCGTTAAGCGCTACGCTGAACTTTTCGTTTAGATGTTGTTGGTTTCTGAGTTCCGACAGCATCAGTTTCAAACAACAATACCTTATGATACTTTGATGGGTTTTAATAAACCGCGTTAAACAAAAACACGACAAAATGTTTTCCATTTACTTACCAATTCTTCAATTTTCCCTGTAATACGCTTTTCTATTTATCCATCGAGTTTTTCCAATATACTTGCATTACTTATAGGATGATCCGATATTAATTTTTCACAGACTTATCCTGTACGGAATAAATTATCTTGAATAATCCTAATTCCAAGTTCGATTTTCATAACCGTAATACGCGTGAATTTATGCAAACGTCTAAGATATAATGGCGGAATATGAGGCGAGATAGGTAACAATAGGTTGAAATGGAACAAAACTTGCATGAATTCAGGCAAGATCGGTAGGTTTAAAGCAGGGCCTCGATAGATACAGACAAGAGTGCCCGAGGCTCCGAAAAATGGATAGTACGAATGTATGCTCGCAGATCTAGGTGAAGGTAAATGGATCTAGAAATATTCACAAATCGCAAAATCACAAAAAAAATGAGGCAAAAAATATATTATAAATGTTACAAATAACCTTGATAGCGATTTAATTAAATGAACCATATAATAACTACAAACACGGTAAAAATTTCGTACAGCTGATTGCTCGAATTCACCAACCAAACAATCTGCATCGAAGTTGTAAAAGTCACAAAGGATCCGCCAGGAAACGAGCTTAAATATTCAATATTCCGCGAACACGGTTAACCGAGGCTGAAAGTCCATCGTCAACGATGTTCGCTTCGCATTATTTATTTCTCGAACGAACGTCAATGGCCCGGTTCTTTAATCCTGCAAGCTTTAAATTTCCATCCAAGCATACTGAGTTCAACGAGATTTACTCGTATCGCGATGAAAGCGTGGCCGTCGAACTATTAACATATCTCTGCTCGACGAGTGACAGAAAGATGAAGGTAGAGCCAGAGAGAAACAGCAATTTCCCTGCTGGAAGAATTTACGCGAAACCTATATCAGCATCAATGCTGTTCGTTCTTGCGTTCGACCATCGCGTCTATGCGAACACGCACACGGTGGTACGATAATGAAAATCGACGATACAGGTAAATTAATTTACTCTAATTTGGTTTAATCCAGCTGGCTCGATAACGGGCTGGTGTAACAATTTAAACGTCAATTTGCGAGAAACTTGATACCGTGATTCTGTAAATTCTATAAAACCATCGAATTTCCATTACACCTGTAATCGATCCATTTATTCGACGACAGCTCGTCCAAATTATAATTTAATCTATTTAAACGTGATTCTAATTATTCTTGAAAATAAATACAGTCTTTGATAACGCAAAATTGCAATAACGATGCCCATTTATATTCCACGCGAACCGGCGACCCAGTTGATCGAATGCAGCCGAACAGGTTACTTTCTCTCGGTGTAGCTCCGAGTTTCGAATCGAGGCTCAATTTATGTCGAAGAAACGGCACCAAAGACGGAGGAGGGGAAGAATAAGACGAGCCAAATTAAATTGAACGAAAGGACCGAGACTATAGGAAAACGAAGCGATTCGCTGGATGGCGTTCGTCAGGAAATGAAAGGCAAGTTTTCCACGAAGCATTAACACACGGGACAAACTCTCGCGGCGTGTCGTCGGGAAACGAGAAACGAGTCGCGAGACGCCTTTTGTTGTAACACCGCAGCCGATAACGCGAGAACTCCTGAGAAGAAGTAAGTATTGTTCAACAGGAAATTTGTCCTTCTTACCCCCTCGAGAGACGGTCAATATTTGCGCACCAGTCTCTCCTTCCCTTCCTCTTTGTTCGTTCCAAGAATTTTCATCGAATTCCCCTACCGTTGACCGAATTATTATCGGGAAACGAAGGAAATGAGAATCCTCCGTGACAATGACGATACCTTGTTCGTTTATGCGGGCAAAAACGGCTGCCTCATCGTCGTTCCCCATCCCTTTCGAACGTTATTCGACTAGGTAATGGAGTTTGAGGTTTAACTAACTAACCGTAACTTCGACGTTGGCCGCGTAATAAGGATATCACGGGGGAATACCGAGTCTAAGAAGAACCGTAAATGGACCGTGTATCACGTTGCTTTTGATAAATCGAACCGTGTAATGAAACCGAGTCGCCAAATATTATCGATTAAAGAAAGAATGTAACCTGTAAAATAGGAGGTGGTCTAAGGTGATTAACAAATATCAGGATGTTGGACAAAACGATTTACTCTATGTCTCAATTCTTACAAAGCTACAGCTAACTGTTCCACACAAAAGGTCAAAAGATACTTTGACCCTATTCGATAGGTACTTGGGTCTGTTCTCTGTCACTCGTCGAGAGACGCAGGCCAAGCCATAAACCGACTCGAAATGTCTACGTAGGAAAGAAAGAATCGACTTGACGAGTGGTGAAACTAAAATTCAATTACTTAATCTGACTGAGAATTCTCTTCCCTTGGATCTAATATTTAAGAACGACGACCTCGTCTACGAGCTTGCGGATCACGGGTAGCTAGCAAATTTGTTTTCCCTCGTGTTGGAAAGCAAGGGCTCCGTCTTATTACGTTACCAAGCGGTAGATCATAATCTTTCTCTTGCTTTCTAACACTTGGTCTTGACAGCTTTTCATGCTCGCAACGTTTAGAGAGAGACTTATTTTTCATGTTATATTCATGCCCCAAGAAGACACGCTTTGTACCTGTCTGTTCTTTGTAACTTACACCCGATTCCTTCGTATACCGCTGCACAATTTCGACTGAAAATTAATTACAATCGCGGTCAAAAGATATTTAAACTTCCTCTAATACGGGTACCACGATCGTGAATAACGGAACAACGGCGAATAAATCAGTGAAGCGTTTACTTCAACGATTAGAACGTGGCCCAGCGGTTCCATCGCTTGGAACCAACCTGGCAATCCTTATTCTCTGGTAAAAAGCAGGGCTAGGCATGTATAGTTTTTTTTTCCTTCATTTATTTAAACCGAAACATCGCGAGATTACTTTCGCACAAAACATTTCCCAAGATTATTTACCGGCGAACCCAGAAGGCATTTTTAATCACTGTCTACCATTAGATTTCCCGTGTCTGTCTTTTTGACTCGAGTCACTGCGGTTCAATTTCCTCTTGATCGAGACATCGGTGTTATTTTTTCACTGGTGTCTCATTTTCATGTTTATTTTATTTAGCGTGCAAAGTAGAAATTAATTGATTCTTTTTGGGTAACGTCAAAGGAGTAGTTGAATTGAAGAATATTAACACGAAGTAACTTTAATTATGCTGTATATTTCCTTCGTTACAACCTCTTTATCTTTGATTATTTGTTTCAAAAATACAATTATGTAATCACCTTTACCTTTACGCAATAACTGTCTGAAGGAACTGAGTATAATAATTCAATAAATAAACAACGAACTTTTCATAGAAATTCCACCAACCTAACCGAATATTCCAACAAAGGTGGAAAATAGGAAAAGAAAAGTCTGTGGAAGAAAACTGCGACGTATCATCGGAATATCGCGGCTTCCTCGTCGCAATAAAAGCAACTACGATCGACCGAAGTCTTCGCTAGAAAGTTTCAAAAGAACCTCTCGAGTCACATTCTCTCGAACAGCAATATCGTTCTCGTGGAAGCAGTTACAGATGAATATGAAAGGCCGGAATTAGGACTGTCTTGATACGAAATGCACAAAAGTAAACGAAAGAAAGGTAAAGAAAAGCTTAATTAAACGAAAGCTCAATGGAGACATTTGTTGGACAGAATTCTAAAGCTGAGTGGACATATCGATAACGGACAAAAAAAATAAAGTAATAGAAACCAAAGAGGTTCACTGGTGCCGCTATTAAAAAATAAATAAATTCTAAAAGATCAGTGAGATTCTGGTTAGGTTCGGATTAGATTAAAATTTGTAATTATTTACGTTAGATACTAGAGTGCAAAAGCCGATCGAACGCACGTTAAAGGAGTGCCGATAAATGAATAAACAATTTACTTAAAGATGGAAAGAATTTTCGAACGACAAGTTAATTCGTCTTAACCGTTTAAAAAGCGAAGGAGCAAAGTCTCCCAGGACGGTGGGTGCACAGAGTCTCACAGTACTTCAGGGTGCACTGACCGAGAAGTAAAAGCGGCTGGTGACGGAAACTGTAAAATGAAGGTCTAAGTAGCGGAGAAGCTTATGTCGCCACGTGTGCGGTGTATTCCGAGAAGCATGTGGCCGGGCTCAACGAGTAATCCGGACTACCATTCGCAGCCACGAAAACTGAGTACGTGAAACGAATTATTATCAGACCGCGGAACGAGCTTCCAAGGCGTTGCATCTACGGAAGCTCGGCTATCAGCCTCTTTTCACCTCTGAACCGTTCCACGGACCGGTTCCCATGAATTTACTCTAGGCTCGCAGGTTCGACCTCCTTTTTCAACTCGATTCCCCTCAAAAGACCCGGAACTTCGTACCTTCTAGCGCGGTTGCTTAAATTAGTATGTGAGAATTTGACGATCGCACAGCCGGAAAACTACGAATGCAACTGCTTTTCAGACGAATTTGTTCCTCGACGTGCTGAGTCTTCGCGTCTGACGCAGCACGTCGCCAGTGAGTTAATCTACTGCGAAATACGGTGCTACGAAGCATTCCTGTTTAAGAGTAGGGACTCTTTGAGCGGTTTTGATAAACTATAGAGGTACAATTGATCTTCTAATTTTGGAATTCAATTGACTAAATGCGTACTGTGTTTCGTTATTTAAAATACTTTATTTAGCTAGGGGCAAATAAAAAGAACCAATTGCATTTTAAGTTCTTCACGGTATTCCGTAAATCAAACGGGAAAATTTTTTTTACTCGGAAGTAAAACTTCGCAGCACTTTTTCAGAGTATTATCATAACGATTAATAATGAATAGGGGCAGTAACGAAGCAACGAAGATTATTAAGAAATTATCACGAAACACTGAACTATCCGAGACTACACGTAGATAGAAATATTCCGCCAAGATTTTAACCAGCTTTCATTAAACTAGATTCTTCGTTAGTTCGGCCAACCCGCGCGCGAAATTGGTCCGGAATTTGGGTTAAGGTACCTACCGACGTCTACCGCTGCTTTTATTTCCCTTCGCCAACACTTTTGGTCTCGTTCACGTCGACTTAACGAACCTTTCGAGACTGTTTACGACAAATCAAGAAACTTCTCCTTTCCCTGCTTCGTTCGATTAAACTGATCACACCCGTGTACGAAACGATAGATCCCACTTTCTCGGAACGACCTTAATCTGTAAAATTCAACGACTTACCACCGAAGGAAAAAGAGCTAAGCTCTCTTTTACCGGTGAACGTGTCGGTTATTTAGGACTTTATCAAGAGCTTTATGCACCGGACGTGCTAGAATCCTGCAACGGACGAGAACGCACGCTCGGTCAGGAATTCCTTTGCTTCATGACAAATACCCGCTACGACCCGGATTTGAAGCGGAAACTCTGACGCCGCTCCGTGCGCCGCATGTTACTCCGCCACCCTTGTGACCGCAACGATCCGTTACCGTCGCCGTTCCTCCAAAGTGCTTGCATTTTTTCCTCCCTTTTACACAAAACAGCCTAAGTACCAGTATATACCATTTCACTTTCGGCGCATTTCGTCAAAATACAAAAATTACACGCGAAAATCTGTTAAACAAACGTTAAATACGATGAACCAGCTATTAGGTTTGCTTCGAACAAAGGGTGAACTCGTGTCGCTAGACTAGATACTGTTTCCGCTATCCCATAGGAAATTCGCTTCTATTTCGGAATATACGCAAGAACCGTTGCTGCTCCTAAAATATTTGCGAACTTTCGAACTTCGGACGCATGCTGGTATCATTTTCAATAATTAATTGGTTGGAGAAAGTAATCCTATAGGAAGTACGAGCATCGCGGATGCGATAGAGTCTCAAGGGTGTGTTTCATGATTAGCCTCGAGATTCGAAGAATTTAAGAATTTAATAATTTATTATTTATGTACCAATATTAACGAAAGTGTGGAACACACATTAGCATAAAAAGTTTGACGAGATAAACAATTCTCGTGCTACTTAATATTCCTAATAATATTATCAATACTGAGCAATCATATAACCACCGATTGATCAATAACCTACCCGTATATCCGCGTTAATTAACATTCGAGCGGACCAACTAAATTCTGATAACCACAAAACAGATCGACCAATATAATAAGCCCATAACATGAACAAACTCGCGAATAAACAATACAAAAATAATATTGCTTTACCGGGTAAAGCTCGTCCCAGTTACGTACACTTACTGCTGAACGCGAGGACGTTGTTTCCGCATTCTTCGCCGGGGAAACGAACGCGAGCCCCTATAAATACCGGCCAAGAAGTTTCTCTAGCCGGCTTTATAAGAACACGGGAAATGATAGCGCAGACGCGCTCAAAATGTGCGGCTCGTTGGTAAGAAGTACGTGGCGATAAATCCTGAGCGTGACCCGTACCGCTGGCTTTCCCACAGCGTTTTGGTCTGCTTGCGCTGCAGCTCGCTCGGCCACCGCTGAGAACCGAAATATTACCTTGTTCCCTGCGTCGGGGATAACACGAGCCGAATAATTTTGCGCCAGATAAATTGTCCACCAACAGATGAACGAGCGTTGGTGTAGTTGATGGAAGAAATTGGGAAGGGTTGTTAAATTGGACTGACGTCAAAGTTTAACGTTTCGAGGCTCCGACGAGTGGTTTAACAGGAAGGTGAGAAGATTGAGAGTTGTAATCTTATTCATAGGGCTGCGTATGGAATACTATACAATTTTTTTCTCTGTCTTCGCAAGACACTTTAAGTATCACCGTATGAATTTTGCTGACAATTTTTTCCATGTACTCTTCTATCCGGTACGCTGACTTTTAAATAGCCATGGATCTGTTTCTGTTTAAATTAATTCCACAGAATCGAGCATCTGCTTACAATAACTACAGATTTTTCAATACATTTGCAATTCATTTCCATAGTATTTATAATTTATAAATTTTATGATCACGTGAAAGAACTGTTTAATATACTTGAACTTGATTAATCGGTACAAAGATGCTGAAGCAAATACAATGGTACGGAGATACTCTCCGTAGTATACCGTTAGTACTTGGTTCTTGATTGACGACAATTCGACAAGCAATGATATACATGTTCGGTTTTCAAACTAATTGTAAAAGATAGAGTACCAACTCGATCACGTCGAAGTTGTTGGCAACGGGCAGGATTTTCAACGAGAAACCTAATACAGATGAGTTTATTGAGCCTCCAGTAGCGTTTGTCCAGTTGTTGCTTGCAACGCTCGTGTTTCCACGGTTTATGTTTGTGTTTCGACGAAAAGCACGTAAATGTACAGATTGAAATTTCAAGTGTGCTATTTGCTACCCTCGCACGAGTGTTTAGTTGCGTTCGACGAGGGATGTTTCGAGTACCGACGATGGAGTCTTTGATTTACTTTGGAACGTGTTTTATGTCGTTGATCTTTGCGCGAAACCAAGAGAGGAAATTGTATTGTGCGGAATATGGTCGTGAATATGAGCATGAAAGGGTCTTTTGAATATTTTACGACATCCCTTTAATATGGATATTTGAAATATGTTTTCAAAATCAATTTCATCCCTTTGCGATAACGAATTACGGTGCTAAAAGACTTTGATGCGCGGAAGGGACGCAAAAGAATCTTGAGAGTTTTCATAAAATGTCTAAACGACTGTAAAATTTAATTCCAAGAAGTTTAACGAATTACTTTATATTACTAATTGTTTCTCGCAAAACTTTGCACTCTTGCGTCCCACATAATGCACACGCATCAGACGAGCTGCGCGAAGGTAATGATACTTGATAAACTAATTACAGTTCTCAACGAACGTGCCTCGTCTCCCTTCGTGACAGTAACTTCCTAGCGAGTTAAATCCCAAAACGCAGCTACGCTCGCTCTATTTCAATCCGAGCGCGTTCGCCGTACGAATTAACGTGAAAATCCTGAAAGGAACCCGATCCATCCTTGTAGAAGCACTCCTTGTAAAGGCAACCCGACGAAACGTGCTAGCACCATCGGTAAATCGCGCACGAGTCGCACTTACAGAACGTTTCGTTAGGTTTCGCGTTAAACAATCATATCTGATTTGAATCGTGCATCTCGAACAGAGGGTGCATAATCCATTTAAACGCTACGTGTTTAGAAACCGTATGTGATTGCCAGACAAAGCGCAATTAATTCTCGAATGATATAGAGTACGCATTGAATCACGATTAATGTTACGTAGAACTAATTGTGCGACTTACACGTAGAATTCGGTAACAAACAAGGCAGTAAATGAGAACGCTAATAACAATATTATCATTTTATCGCCTGCAAAGTTCCTTGCATAATGCAGCATATACATATATATTAAAAATAAATTCCTCCTACCCTTGGCAGAAAAGCTTCGCGATCAAAGTCTGCCACCTGTTCGCTCGCAAGGGTAGTAAACTGAGAAAAGAAACCGGCTGGTAACCGGAAAAACGCGTTGGCTGTGAAAAATCTCGCACGCAACGCGACAGAAGCCGTCGTTATGAGAATTCCATGGGAGTGGTCCTCGAGGGTTCGCGAGACGCTTATGAAATTCCGTCGAAGCGAAACGACGAATGCGACGGCGAACGCGACGACGAGTACGAGGGGGTTGCAACTTATCGTCGTCGCGTCCGCGTGTTGTAGTAAATATTACGAAGTATACACCCACGGATTGGATTAAAATCGCTTATTGATTCACCCCACGTGTTGTGCCAACCGCGAATCGTTAATGGAACAATAATAGACGCGCGGGAACTCGTATTACTGACGCGTGCACGATAAAATTACAAAACCAGGTAATTAATGTTCGATAATGGGTGAGAGCGCACTCGGTAAAATAATATTCTCACGAGTTTTACTCGGTGGAGTCACAATGCATAATCTATCAGCCACGGAATCATGCATAATTCACGCTGTTACAAATTATTGCCAATAATACGAATGCCCTACAACACGAACGGTACTCTTCTATTTCATTCCCTCCTCTATTGTTCCCGTGCCGCGTGTAATACCTAACGAACGAGCTACGATACGTCACAATTCATGAGAGTTTTTCGACGACACTCGATTCACCCCAGGATCGTTTTACATTGACATGGTATACTACTGTTTCATCGCGCTGAATCTAGTCGTCTCTTGTGTGCAGGATTAATCCAACAGGGGTAGTTGTGTACCGATAGTGATTATTGTTATGCAGAACGATGCCGACTAATTTTATGTTACAAACGTGACTTTTTTAGAATTTTTGAATAGGAGAATTCGTATGTACCATGGCGTTATCCTACTCGCTTATGCTCGGGAAAAACGCATATTCTAATTAAAACATGAAAACGTCGAGGATTCTTTTTCGCGTCTAGAAAGGGTTCTCTTTATGAAAAAGTTTATGGAATTTCACGCGAAACATTTTTCGTCTCGTTTCAATTATATTATTTTTTATCTTAAGATTAATTGTTAACAAGGGAATGTAATAATTGTATCAAGAGTAAATAAGGTAGATATCATTCGTTTGTGCGAGAGACTATTTTTACCGATTATTCAGCTTGTAAGTACTTGGCGTTGGAAAAAGAAACCCAACAACCCCCTTCCAACGAACCTCGATTAAGGTATTACCAGTGGAAAAATCCAGCCAACTTCCCAAATCCACCCCAAGCACAACGCAACGATTTCGTGGACCATTCGACGGAATACGTGGTCGTCGATCAATTTAAAGTACGCCGTCCCCGGTCGCATTATTCTCGACAAAGAGCCGCCAGAAACTTGCGAGTTTGGTTACCCTTAATTACACCCGGGCCCGGACGGAAAAGTTGAAATCTCAGCGTTCCTTCGGTCCTAAGTAAAAAGAAAAGGAACGAGGGAAAGAAAGGAGTGGTAAAAAAAATCGACAGGAAGAAAAGCAGAAGAAGAAGAAGAAGAAGAAGAAGAAGAAGAAAAGGGACGAAGGATGATCGAAACGCGAGACATTATCGGCGTGTCAAGAGTTTTCAATAGTTAACGAGCTTTTGATCTGATTATCGGCAAAACTTTCCAAGAAGTGTGACAGCCTGTGCTCCAGAGGAATAGCCCGCGAGAAGAATATAACGGACTAATTTCGCCGTTTTAATCTGGCCTGATGGAACTTAAATAATTTATAATAACGAAACCGTTCGACGGTTCTATGCAAAGTATGCCAGGACTTATCGGATGAAGGGTAAGAAAGAAGCTAAAAATTGCCAAGATATAGACGATCCGTTTGTTCCGGGAGCATCTCATCGTCGGTTCCTCGCCGATCCTATTCGACGCCGCTCGACTTCGCCCAACTACCTCGTGTGTATTTCCTCCGAGACTCTTCCGGTCGACTCTCTCCTCTCGATTCTCTCCTCTCGATGCAGTTTCCGGCGAGAATTATTTATTTTTCCATAGAACGCTCGGCAACGCGAACAATTCCGACGAAGAGCAACCGAATTTCTTCTCGAGGAGATCGTGCCTGGTTTCCCACTCGTTTCGACGATCCAGAAACAACAGAGAGAACCGACGCGTCTCGTATAACGGCACGCGAATATCGGAACAATAACTGGAACGATTCCGAATCGCGATTCACGTTTGTCATAGTTACTTGGCCGTGACCGGAAAAATCGGCCCGCTCGTTTCTCGATGCTCGCGAGGGTATACACGGAGGAGAAACGCGGAAATATTCCCATCCCGCGCGTGATGTGTGTTCAGAGTTTTCGAAATCTACAAACTTATAGGGCATCCTAAATATGGCGCACAATACCGTACGTGCTTTGACGAATTTAAGAACGGCTTCGAACAAATCCTTCGGCCCCCGGACAAACTGTTTCCAATAACCGTTGAACGATTATTGGACCATTGATGATGTTCGCCGAAAGAGTGCTGCGAATTTTTCATGAATTTTTCATGATTTTTTTTTCCGTCCTTGCAACCGAAGAATAAAATGTGAAAAAAGAGAAAAACGATGAGACCGAATAGAAGAATTTTTAATTAATATACATTTACCGATCGTTTCTACGTTTCTTTATTTTAAGTTGTATTTTAATTTCGAGCCAATTACTTAGGCAAGAGTCACCGACGAAACTTTAGTTTCGTACAGTTCGAAAGATAAAAAGGGAAACACGAATGAAAGTTTCTGATGCGAACAGAACTTTTTATGTACAACTTCGGCGGAATTTTTATTACGTCCTACTATGTAATTTAATTCCGAAGAATCTCAACGCTTAATTCTCGATAATGGTTGTAACAAGCGTCTATAGATAACTAGCTCATTGTATTGCAATGTAACGTGTATCGATGAAACGATATAGACGCCTTGTTTGAACGCATCGCGTACGATGCGTTAATCAGCATTCACTAGAATGTATCTTTGTCTGCGTTAAATCCGCGTACCCGTCGATTCGTCAGGGTAAACTCATAACGTTGCAAACGACGTTACTGCAGCCTGTAACAGTGAAATTACATACGATCTACGAATTTAATCTGCCGTGTTCAGCTATGAAACACGAATACGAGATAGACATCTCCATGCACGTATAAAAATCAAAAATTCACAAAAAATTTGTACGAATTTTTGCAAGCGAATATTTACAGAACACAGCGATGTTCCTAGACAATCCATTCCGAACCATTTTTAACTTGTAACAAATAGCTCTCTAATCTACAAAATGCGAAAACTGGCAACAATCTCGATACAATGCGTATGCAATTCCGAAACAGGGAAAAATGCTCGATAACCGACTGTTAGGCTCAACGTTTAAACAATTTAATTTTGGAAAACTCCTCGGTTAATTTTCCAAACCTCGGCCAACGTTGGCGAGGACCGTGGGTCCCTATGTATTTTGTCCCGAGGCCCTGTCGTGAAACAATTATCGGAGCTTGAGGCATAGGTCGCCCAAGTGCCTAGGTTATTTATCTGAATTTCTCCTTGTCGTTTACTTTCGTTTACTTTCGTTTTGGTCCTCTTACTATTTTCGTATCCAACAAACCATAAAATCAACACAATATTTCCAACCAACAGAATTGTTTCGGAAAAATCCGTTCCAAGAAATTATACGAAATTTTTGAACCACGAAATCAACGCAATCTTCCCAAAGGATTCTATCTCTGTTTCCCTATCATAACTCCATTCTCTCTCTCTCTCTCTCTCTCTCTCTCGAATATTTGTCGACACGATTGTAGGTTAAATCCACCTCGGAGCACTAGAATTCTAGGATTTGCCCGTCGTCGAAAACAACCTTTAAATCGAACCGCAAGACGTCAACAGGCTGTTTGCGAGCGACATTGGGAACCACACAGAGGGGACCACTCTCCGTGGTTCAACGGTACACAAAGCTGCGTGTGGTCTCGTTCACCGGAACGTCGACATCGGTATGCAGAAAAGTATTTACATTGAAGCCAAGTGCTTTTTTCTCTAAGTTTTCCCGAGCCAGACATTGTTTCGTTGAATGGAAAACGGGTCAAGTCACTTTTAGCCAGACTCAATTTCTATCGGCAACGTGTACGATTAAATCAGAGAATCCCTCCGGCACGCTTTGATGTATTCACATTTGATTCGCTAATTAAGGCTTTCAGCGAGCCCCTGTGCACAAAACGGGAACGAAAAAAAGTCGATGCTTTGTAAGAGGAAAACACCGACTCGTTATTCGAGGATGATTAAAGGAGTAGCGCGTTTCGTGGTTGTAAGTTTCGAAGGCTGAACGCTCCAGAGAAACGAATAGAGAAAAAGGAACAAAAATGATAAAAAAAAAGATGCTGAAAGTAGCGATATTTTTATACGAAGTGTATATCATTCGTTCTGTCTACGAGTACATTCCCCTGGATAGAGAAAAATATCGAGATTTTTCGTGTTTCCCTCACGAATAACCCCGCCGCTAGTCACGACGATATTTCACGTCCCAAGGTGACTCTCTGTTCTCCTCGCGATTCGCATAAAATCGTACGAAACTCTTGTCGCCTCGAGGCGATGAGAAAAGTTTCTTACGGACCTTGATATCGTTTCTGATAACGTGTCTATTGGTAACAATTTCAATTTTCTAAACCCTCGCCCTTCTCGACTCGAGCCTGGTTCGATATCGATCCAAAGCTGGATGTGCGAGCTGACCCGGATTGAAAAGCCCCCCCACCCCCTGGAGAACGATCTTAAAACACAAAGAAATGAAAACGACTGTATCGCCGATTTGTGGATCTGACTTTCCATTAGCGAAATAGCGTCCCTTCTTCGGTTGGTCGCCACTTTCAGATACAACGTGCTTCCTTGTCTCGATACCTGTTTTCTCTCGTTTTATCTCCTTTTCATTCGGTTTTGTCTCTTTTCCCCCTTTTCGTTCCTGCTCGTTGTACCGGTTGTTTCCTCAGAAATTAAGTATCGTGTAACGCGGTAGCGAAAGCATCGTGGCCACGTTTAAGGAAGAAATACACGGATAATGGAGCTCTATTATGTTCGGCAAGCAATAATGGAACAAACAGTTTTAACAGGAGTCGTTGTTACGGAATATAGAGAGATCTCTGTTACGTTAAAGAACGCGTACGACGTCGCAACGATCGCAATATTCGGGGCTCGTCGAGGTACCACAGTTCCTAGTAAGCTTCCCCCGATACCAATTATTTCGTAATGAAGAAATAACGATGTAAATCAGGTTATGAGATTGCTAGTTCCGACCTGAATTCTAATCGTTATTACAAACCGAATATGGCGAGGATGCTTCCAGAGAAAATATAACCCCTCTGATGCAACAGCTTAGTTGATTACACCTAGACGATACTAATGTGTTTCGGTGCATACAATTTTTGTTGTAACAGTTACGTTTTCCAGTTAAAAGAAAATTTTATCGAAAGAACAAATAAAAAAAAAATATTTCCGTCTACCGCGATACTTGATAATTTTTTATACTCAAAGGCAGATTTAAAAATGAATTACATTTGTGGTATGCTTAAATGGCGGTTGCACGCGTCATAATGGCTGGTAAATAAAGTAACAGAGTCGATTTGTCACAAGTAACAACGCGACTGATACCGCGCATTATTTTCCAACAGAGTTTCGGTCATAATTTTTCCAAGCATTAATTATCCATGGTTAACGCCGGTCATACAATGTAACTTGAAATTGGACTTACCTAAATCCGGTTAAATGCCTGGCACCAGTGCTCGAACCTCTGCATTTCACCGGGACAACTCGAGGAATCCGTGAAAGGTGGCGAAGACTCTGGTCCGTGTCCCCGCGCAGCGAGCGGAAGAAATAAATGTCCATAACACGGAAGCAAATATTTGTTGGAAGAAATATCGGTCCACGCACAGGAAAAATTCTTTTATTTCGCAGCCACGAGTCAATGTACTCGACACGCTTATTCAGCCATTTCGATCACTCACATATTGATCACTCCGATCGATACATCGATTACGCGCGACAAATGGCCAATGTCAGACCGTAGGTTATGTCATACCTGTCACCGCGGTAAACTAATCAAATTTCACGTTCTCGCGAAGTGTCGCTCGATGAATTTATCGAAAAGTAGTATAAACTTTCTTCGGGCGAAGGATCGTTTACAAGTTTGACACTGTGTTCCTATGAAACTGTCTTAAAATCACTACGAACCGTAAAGACCGATTGTTACACCACTTTTCTCGCGCAGCAGGGGGTACCATCGATAAAACATCCAACAAGTTCGATCGATCTCGCTGTACCGCGCGATGCGTTCGAGTTTGGTCCAACCGATATCGAAAATTCTCAAAATTAAGAGCCGATAGGCACACGGCGTGGGCCACTCTTTAAACGACCTCGTTAATCGACGATTCTCGCGATGAGAGCGAGACGAACACCCACTTGTAAACTGTGCGCGCCGAGGATCGGGCGGTGACTGAAACCACCGTCCCGTCTCGCTTACTATAACCCCCTCTCTGTCGCTCTTCGAAGGTACCCCTCCTATGTTCGTGTTCGTTCCTTCTCTTTTCCGTCGACAATAAACGAAATCTTCTTTTTCTAGTCGCCTCTTCGTCTCCCCGGCATTCGTAGTTTCTCTCTTACAGTATAACATTCTCTCTTTTCAACATAGACTATCTCTTTTCCACCTATCACCTCGCTAGTCTCTCCATCTCTTTTCCACCTATTTTCTCTTATCATTTTCCTGTCCCTCTCGTCCTTATGCTCCTTGCACCTCGTTCTGTCTCTTTTCTTCTCGCTAACCTTTCTGTCTACCTCTCTGTCCATCTCCGTCGGAAGCATGCGTCTATCGTACAATCTATCCACCTCCATCGCGTAACCTCGCTCCTCGCTCAGGATACACCAATGCCTCCTCGTTGCACTTGCGTCTCTCCCTATATCACACGCGTGTGTGTAGCTTCTGTCTCTGTTTCTCGGTGTGCACGCGCAAGCATCCAACGGGCCAGCGGAGAGTGCCACGCCTACCCCTTCTGTATATGTGCCACTGATGCGAGAGAGGCGCCTAACCTCGAGCTTCCTAGAGACGCTCGAACTTGAAGCTTTTTTCCAGCGACGCGACCTGCATCAGAATTCGACTACAGGGCTATCGTTCCTGGTTACGGGGATTGCACGAACCTCCGAGGACACGACTGATCCGAATACTCCTGGATAGCGGAACAGATTCGATTCCGCTGGGCTTGCGAACGGTTTCGATTATAATTATGGGCTTAAACAGGACTTCTTAGCTCGGTAAGCCGAAAGTGGAGCCGCGTAATAGCTACGATTGGATAAGTAGTCGCCAAAGTTTGGCGATTACAACAGATTAAAGCCTTTTTTTCTGTTGTCGATCGTAGATGTATACGATGCTTTACGCGTAAGGCTGCAACACAAATATTGTGATTGTTAAAGAGGTTATGTTGAATCCATTGTGCTCTTACTTTGAAGCAACGAAATAAACGACGATGAATTGATTTACCAGGTATTTATTGGCTTCTGTAAACTTATTGAAAATCAGTTCAACGCCTCTCGTGGAAATATATATTTGAAAATAGTGAACATTAAGCGTACGATTTGGAATGTCTTCGATGGTCAATTGCACGCTTCGCGATAATAATGGCGCCATGCTTAGGGAAGTTCAAATCGGTTGCGCGCTAAAATCAACTCGATCGATTCCCGCGCATTTGCACAAAATTCGAATGTTACGGTGCTCGTTCTTTTTAAGCACTAATCTTTATGTTATGAAACAGGATTGTGTTGTGAAAAGTATTGCAAGCTGTATTTGAATATGCACTTTAGATCTCGATATAAAGCAACTGCGGTAAATAATTCAACTATCAACCGCTTATTATAGTATGCAAGTCCTTTTTCTATCCTCCTTTTACCTTTGAAACGAACAGGTAAAGTATCACCTTTGATAAAAAATTAAAAGTCCTCGAATCACGGATTGCTCTTGCTTTAATCTGTTTGCTCACCCTTTGATAAATATACGAAGCTTTGTATGACGTAACAAGAAATAAACATACCAGTTTATATCTTTTTACGCTGTGAGCATGTTGATATTTGACTTTTCTTTTGATACTCTTTTTCGGTGACAAACAGACACCGTTGCATCTAATAAGATAAAATAGTTCTACTTCTAAACGTCGTAAAAAAGAAAGAAAAATTATAACAGAAATAACTATGCATTAAGAAAGCTCGTACAATGAGTTATTTTTAGAGATAAAGCATGTTGGAAAAAAAAGAAAATCTTTGTACTTCTCTTACCCTAAACCCGCTCCTCTCTCGTTAGATAAAATTGCATTGCTTTAGTATTTCAAGACAAAAGCCAAGCAATAAGTATTCGCCGATCGCTAAAACGGTTTCCTTTAAGACGTCGCCATGAAATTCAATTGTACTTTTAAAAAAGGGGCTCATAAAAAGAAACTGTTTCAAGAATTTTCGCAAAACGATCGCTACGTTTTAAAGTTTTCATAGAATTGTAAATCGTTATGCCACTGTATCCATATGTACCACTTTGTGTATGATTATTACAGAAATGAAACGCGTTAAAAAAAATATCGTAAAAATGTTTAAAACAAATTCGTCAAGGTCCCACACACGTAGATTAATATCCTGTAGAATAAACCAACATTCTTTCCCAAGTAGTATCAACCCGTATATGATCAGACATACCCGCTGTCGGCGCACAGTTACCAGACTATCGAGTTAACGCGGACGAGATTAAAATAATAGCACGACACAAGTTTGCTGATCACCTTGTTTAACCATTCAAAGTTTAAGGAAGAAGGGCGATAATTGGATGCCTGCTAATTCTCAAAGAATTCCGTGGCTCACGGTAGAGCTTCCCTTCGCTTCTTTCCCACGAAACAGTTTGAAAGTTTGATCCAGTTTCTTTTCCCTTCAGCGGGAAATTTAATTCTACGTTACGCGTCTTCTAAGTTGAACAGTTTTACACAGCACGCTCAGTATTCATAGAAGTTTCGGAAGCAGAATTAGTCTTCTGACAAGGGCAAGCTCGCTTGCAGGTCCCGCCTCGCAGCTGTCGTGTCATGCAAGAATTAGTATCACCGACGAAACATGCCACATTTCTGTTCCCGCTGTTTCACACCGACGAACAAACCGCACCCTTCGGAGCATTATGCATACATAAGACACATCCTATGATTTCTGAGACGCTTCTGTGGATTCTGCGACACGTATCACCACGCGATAAGGATCTCCCGATGGGCTGTTGTTAGGTATGCTTCTGGCATTATTGTACTTCCGAATCGTCAATTTGTGCGCGCATGTTTGAAACATAATTTTCACACGGTACACATGCGATCATGACGTTATCAACTATGATTTTGGTCCGGTTGTTTTCATTAATCAATAGAGAATACCTTGGGCAAAATTTATAATATCCGCGAGTTTGTGAATCCCTGAATTTGCACGGTTTCGCGGTAAACAAATACCAGGTGAAATCGCCATTGAAGCGTATCGTCTGCGAACTAGGCGGGAGTGAATCTCCTGTGGCAACTATGCAAAGCATTTCCAATTTCCACGTATGGATCCACGTGTAGCTATCGATGCGCTGGACCGCTTTTATTCTCTGCCATCCACTTTCCCGCTCCGTGCAAGTTTTCCGGATCGGTACACTGTATATGCGGTCCCACGTTCGCTTTATTACGCTATGGACATTCGGTTGGAACAAAAAACTTGCGTTGTTTGCAGTTGACCACAGGAGTCTGCGAAGTTTAACTGCAAATCACTAAACTCTCCACCGATAAATTTTTGCTTACTACTCGCGTGAAACTACACGCTTTAAATAAAGCACCTCGTAATATTATACTTTAAGAATTATACTTCAAGAACCATAAAAGATTCTCCTTTAAATTCTATACACAATGGCAACTTTAATCGGGAGCTAAGGAGCCCGGAGTACATTTTACTACCTCTTTCTTTATTTTTTCACCGCATCCCGATAGAAGTGGAAAGGTGTGGATGTATTAATCAACGAGTCGAGCACGACGACAGAAGCCGATGTAAGGCATTCCGGAACGGCTGGAAAACAATGGACAATTAATGCACGCCATTCGTCGGAAGCATTCCACGAGAACTGAACTGCCTCGTGCTGCAGCCCCTTTGCGAGCTCCCAGAAGTTGCACAAAGGATAGGCGAATGCCACGACTGCTCGAGGAGCCGCGTAGTCTTAATTCGTTTTTGGAAATGAACCCTTTGACTCTCGTGCTACGTCGATCATATGTCTAGGGAATGAAGTACCATATAAATAAGAGAATTCCGTACGAAATGATTGGAGCGTCACGTCTTTCGTTCGTGTTCCTAATATCCTGTGTAATTAAGGAATTAAAAGATTTTACCAACTGAAGCATCAGAATTCTATATTTTATGTAAAATTAAATAAGCACTTTAAGTCGATTAATAACAGCTTTTGAATCTTTTCATCTTAGTATTTGCTTTTTATTAGTGAATTCACGTAGCTAGAATATAATTGAAAATCGTAGCTTCAGGAACGTTTCAACTCATAATACGCTTTTGTATCTATGATTTAATAATATTTTTAAAAAGCATGTCATTTCTTTGATCCGTACTTCTTTATTATTTAACGTGCACCCACTTCTGTTTGATGGAGACATGCTCGCGAAGGTAGCTGCGTTCTAGAGCAACGAGCACGCGACGAATGATAATTAATTCGTACTGTTTGCCGACTTTCGCAAAGAACGTTGCCCTGTTATGTCGTTGAAAGAAGTCTCGTATATGCTGGCCTCGAAATTTTCTTTCTCAAATGTCCTGTTAAAGCACGACTACATACTTTGCATTCCTTTACCTACGAAATTTCACGAGAACCGACTATACATTCTTGAAATGACGCTTCTGTTCGAAACATCTTGTTCCAATCAATTTTAGACTTCGTCCACTTTTCTCTGGAAATTATAATAATTTTTGGTCTGTATGAACCTTGTTTTCTGACTACCTTATGACTTCGAGAATCATGTTTTTTGAATACCACGTTTTCGAACGCCAACCTTTCCTTGATCCGTATGTAACCACGGACCAAAAAATCTACGGGAAACTTCCATTCCGTTTGTACGTGTCCAATTTCGTACACCCAGTCGTAAAGGGCGGTCCTCGAATTTTGACTTGGACCGATTTAGCCTCGAAAATTTACATAACCGCGTAAAATCGATACATTCTGCGTTTTTCAACATTTCACCAAACCCATGCGACTCGCTGAAAATCTTCTAAATCCATAGAATTGTGTATCAAGAGTCCGTAATAGGCCAGGTATTTATAAGAGGGCCAAGAGTGGATTACTTTTTCGGCTCGAAGTTCACCAGGCAACAAGCAGGTTAATTAACGTAACTCAGGACCATCGTATTCCAATATTAAACAAGAGAGCGTGAGAGGGAGCGGTTTATCGAAACAAGAAAGGTACTTAAAGTTGCCTGCTACGATAATTATAATAATTACTTACTAAAGTTCCCCCCTCACACGAAAACTCGATAAAACTCAATAAACGGGATTAACCATCGGGGAGTTCGCGAACCGGACGCGGACTTTCGCAATTACCCTTTAAATACATATACACGCGTGCCACCGGGTTTCTTCTGTTCATTTTTATCCCGTTTATCACGAAACAATATAACGAAACAGGAAATCATCGATCCACGTTTACCTGTTCGCTAGCGAATCCTCTTTTTCAAATTAATATCAGCCTACACTAACGGCTCTATTTCATTCAACACCGACGAATTAATATTGTTTCGCTAGCTCCAAACAATCGGATAAACGTTGCCCATTACCGCATAAATTATTCCCGAATTCTGCTCGTTTGCCCGATACGATTGTAACCAAAAGCGAACAGGCCGTATCGTTGAAAGGAAGGATCGATGTGTGCGTTTGAGGGAAGGATGGACGAATAAACTGGTCCGAATCGATCCCTACGTGTCTGTTATTATAATATTTCTTCGATTATATTTTCCTCTTCTACGTATCCTACATTTTTCTTTTTTTTTTTTTATTTCATTTTTCTTTCCTTTCCCCGTCGAACGATACGTGAATCCAATTTTCCACGATGCGTCGACAACCTTCTCGTTGTATTAAAGCGAAACATGGCAAACTATCCTTACCGAGGATTCGCGATTCGATAGAGTGGCGCGCGTGCACCAGCAAACCGACCATCCTCGTAATTTCCGTGTATCGGGGCCGGCTGTAATTTCCAAAATCATAGCTTCTCGTTTGAAAGCAGCAGGCTCGACGTGAAACGATGGTTTCTATTCGATGGGGAATGGAAGAGGATGCGTGCATGCTGGTTCTGCACGGCAGAGTCTCGACGCTCTGCACAGGAAAAGAGGACGCACGTGTCCGGTTTATCAAGGAGTCTCTTTCGTCCGTCCTTTTTCACGGGGCGAAAAGAGCCCGCAGAACATTCTCTGAAACCCAGAGCCAGCCTTCTGTTGCCGTTAGTACGTACTTTGCATTTATCGTGTCGAAGACGTGCCAGCTTCAAGCTCCAGGAGGCGTGATCCAATACGGACGGAAATCGAAGTATGATTGAACGACCCGTTTCACGATGGTGCCTTTGATGAGATGTCTCTATTGAGCGAATCGAGGGATTGTCTTAATACCGGTGACTGGGATTATCGAGGTGTTAAGAATATACTATTTATTGGTAAGCGGAAGTTTGCAATTCTGTCCTTTGATCAACCCTTAATTGATATTTCTAAGAACTTTTAAGCCAATATATATTTTGTGCTATTCGCAATTTCTCTTTTACTTCTCTTTGCTTCGATTACTTCTCGACTAAAATTTAATACAATTCGTATGCTTAAACTTTGAAATTAGTATCCATGCAGAAGAATGCTGCTGTGATTAGCAAAAAATCCGAAAAAATCTATCGCACAAAATTTCCCCCTTTTCGCGAAAAACCAGTGTCTCATCCACGATCCTAGGGATGCCTTTCGCGTTCAGTTTGTGTTGGAAGTTAGTCACACGCAAAAACTGTAGCTCGTCGTATCGCGAACTGAAAATAGGTCGCGCGTCAAATGTATCTCCTCGCAGGTTCGTACGAGTCAGCCCTCGAACAGAAAATGCATATATTTAAAATATATCACGTGGTATAAAAACAGGCAGTCGTAGTTTCTCCATCGAAATCTCTCTCTCTCTCTCTCCATCTCGTGGATAGAACGCTACCAACCACTAAACTTCGAGCAGGTTCTGCTTCATTAATTCGAAACAGTGCGAGCGTGACGTCAATTGTACGCGTTGAATTGTTGCCAGCCAGTTGCAACAAGCAACTGCGACTCGTCTCGGCAAGATTTTGTATTCTCGTGAATTTTAGTACCTAGAAACTCGTTTGTAACCTTCGAAGAGTAGTTTGGATTAATGTTCTGCAATTTTCTAAAAAATCAATCGATAAGGGTAGGTACATGTATCATTTAGGAAGATAGTCGCCTATTACTGTGGAATTAACGTCCTGAATATATCCCGTTTCGGGTCGGTCATGAATATTCAACGCGGCGAGCACGTAATCTTGAAGAGGGTGCGTAAATTTCGAAACCGAAAACGAGGCACTCTATGTCCAACCTATCGAACGCTAACGCTAACGTTTCATTCGACTGTTTACAAGATAAATTCGTTCGAGCATCATCTTGTTTGTCTATCGTCTCGCAAGTTTATACGACACACGTGCAAAACCCGTTTCTCCGTCGTTGCATCGGAGAAGAAGCAAGTTTTCACGGAGGGCTTAAAAGCATCGGCTATAATCATTGAAAAAAGAAGCACGATAACGGACAAAGAAAAATGTTAGGAGAGTGAAACGACGCGACCTACATATGCAACGGATGCCATAAGTGCACACGCTTCGTCTCGTGGAACGCGTCGTCGTGGTACCTTCGCAGGCGAAATCTTGTGTTCAATTAGAAGAAAAGTTGGCGACCAGTTTTCCAGGACGAGTTCAGAACTGTTGAAAAATTCAGCGTCGCCTGACTTTGAAATTTAACTAGGCAAATTGTCTCGCGGCGTCGTCTTTAATCAGATCTGTGTAACTATCATCGAGAATGTAAAACTTCGCGCGGAAAGATCGCGAATAAATTGGAATCAAACCTTTCTGTCGTCTTCTCGAAACGTGGTCATTTGTTCTTCGAGCGAACTCGAAAATACGTAAGTTCGAAGTCTGATCTGTTCGGCCCTCCGAAGAACGTCGACTGTGAAACTTTTCTTTCGCTTTCGTGTCACCTGGAAGGATAAATTCGCGCGAAGTTGAAAGAAATTTAAGAATGGTAAAACGAAGAGTGTCAGAGTGTAATTAAAATTGAAAACGCACGAACGTCTGGCAGTGTTATTATAAAAATGCACCTCGAACACGCAGACGTGGGCACGATATGCATACGAAATAACTGGCGCCTCGCGTAATTCACTGGCCGTCGCTTCCTCCACGGAAGACTTTTTATTGTTATGCACTTACGAGCATCGCGTTCCTACTTCCATCTGTGCGCTCTGCGAACCTTGCATGCTCGCGGCTCCGGCAGCCTGCTGTCCTCGGATGTGCCTCCGACGAGACGGGTTGTGCTTGCTCGACCCGAGCTTTTAGTTTTCTGTTACTTCTGAGAGAAAAAATGAACGTATCGGCAAAGTTTTGGTGAAATGGTATGATTCTTTTGGGTATCACGAGTACTTTTAATCTGTCGTCCATTGGATAGAAGGATGATGGAAAAGTGGAGTAAGTTCTGAGAACTTTAATTCATAGATATGCGATATATGTATAAGTGGAGATAGGTAAAAATTTAATGAAGTACCTTCAGCGTTACAACCTTGTTAAGAGAGCAAACATATTTTATTCGAGTAGGTACGGGCTAGAATTATATTATAAAGATTCTTTGATATAGTTTCTCGTAAATGAATTTGAAGTGAGAAGAAGATTAATTTTAAAGTACATTTTTTTACAATTCTCGCAAATGATTTCTAGAATTATCGATATCGAGTGTAAACAGCTATATAGTTTTAGATTTAGAAGACTGATCGAGGATGCATAAACGGCTCGGTAAAAGACGAAAATCTCCGGACGGAAGTGCAGGCTGGTCTTAATTAAAATCTCAAACGCCTATCGCGATCGCAGACGGGCGAAGCGAAGTTTCTCGGGTTGACTTATTTAATGGAGGATTTCCAAATTGTAATGCCAGCTGCTGCGAAAGCTCCGGTGCTCGCAGCAGCCATGACTGCCGCGGATTTCATACGCGAAACTTAAATACGTCACACGCTAATGCTTTCGCGCGTCGTACACACGTTCAACCCGAGTTGTAGAAACTGCGCCACTAGATGAACTCGCTATGCAAACTTCTGACGGCAGTTTCTAATGGTGGCCGACGAGTTTCGCGACGTTTTTCCCTACTTTATTATTATTCATGTTGTTTCTCGATAACAACATGAATGGTAGATTGATGGTAAAATGTATTACTGGTAACGTTTCATCGAATATATGGACCAGAGCATAGTAGTCATTGATTTTAAATTAAAAATTAACGCGTTCCATTTTTGCTTCCAAAGAGTTGACAGTTATTTACAGATGAATATTTTTCGACATTCATTGAACAAACAAAAAGATACTTGACGATCCGACAGGAACGTTTAAATTGCCAAGCGAGCGAGGTTCTTGAAAGTAGCCAACAGGGTATCGCGACACGCCGTGCAAACGCGATTGTTCTCAAATGGAACCGACAAGGGAACTGCATCGCAGGGTAATGAATTGCGCAACGAGTTGCCCGTGAAAGTTCATAAAATTCAGCCGCAGTGGAACGAGTGCAAATTGTTTCGGTCACTCAATACCGTTACCCTCTCTCTCTTTCTCACGCTGTATCTCTATGTATTAGTGCATACGTACGAGCATTTGTTTCAGTATCGCGCCTTGGAGAGCGAGAAAATATTCCAACCGGGCGCCAAGCTGCAACTTGAATCGCTTTATTTATGCGGTCACTTTGGGGAACGCGAGAACGTTAATACACATCGAGCGATCCATTTTCAGAGGGGTCGGATTTATTTCGACGGCGCATTAATGGCGGTTCGCGCGGCCGAAATTCAATGTTTCATGCCGCGAGTGTATCGTTATAGAAACATAAAATACCGAATTTATGCGTGAACACCCGGAAATAGAGGGCTGAAGTATGGATGGGAAAAAGAGAGGGTGGAAAGGGACGCGGATAGTGTGGGTTGCGCGGTGGTATCGAAGGCATCGAGTCGATCGAGTCGATGCGCGGCAGCCGTCAAAAATACGAAGGTAGCCGCGACAAATCGAGTTACACGGCAACGGCGACATGCAAATCGATGGGATCTGCATTCGTCTATCTTTTTCCAGTGGTCGAACGACGCGGGTTAAAGGGGTAAACTAAAACGCGCCAACGATGCACCCTCCTCTGTCGGGGAATTTAATTACCGACTCGTTGCCTGACCGAGTATCGTTCACGATCGTCTCTTATCGATGGATAAAGGTAAAGACGGATCGTGCCGATTCTATTGTTGGTCCTGGTCGTAAGAATTCGATTGGATTTTGGTTTTGATTAATTGGTAGGAAAGTATCGTATAGGGGATAGTTAAGAGTTCGAAAGGGTATGTGAAAGTTTAAGAAGGTAGAAATAAAGTATTCGAGTAGTATCAAGCATAAGACAAGATCCCTCTTCCTTCGAAATACGTATATATACGATTAAGCTTCGTATTTCCTAAGTTTCGCGTCACACTTGTCTTCCACTCAACTATACATCAATAACGCGTCCCTTACGAGTATGCTCGCATTACCATAATACCGTACAGATCCTCTCGAAGCTATCGGAGGCCCAGAAAAATTTCAAACCAAACTCATTTTTATAAAGAACTTGTTTAGGATCCTCTTTTCCCTGAATCTATATACCCTGAATCGCTTAAAAATAAATCTTTAACCACTAAACTGACGTTAAAAGTGTGCTCGGAAACAATTCCAATTGGGGATAAAACGTTTTCGGTATACAAGAACGACCAATTCTTAAGCTCGATGTTTTACATAACATTCGTCTAACGAGGTGAATATTTAAGGGGAATTCAATTAACGGGACTTTTTTAAATTGCTAATAATCACGCGGACCGTTTAATGCAGCACATTTAATCCGGTAACCAAGTATTCAATTATTCGGAGCGGTGGCAACGTCAATTAAGGTTTAATTTAAATCTGAATAAACAAGTTTGGGCTTCGTTATTTCCGAAATAATCCGAGAAGGGTCAGCGAGAAGCGGCCAAGTATCGAGCTAGACAGCCGAACAAGAAGATATCTCCCGGCGAACTTCGGAGATTTCCAAGTTTGAGGCTACTTATTGAGAATGCGCCAACACCTCCGCAAACTTTTAGCCCACGAATTTCGTCTGGCCTCGCTGACGTTCCAACCATGGCTAAATCGTATCGTAGTTTCACTCGGTAAACCTGTCATCATTCACGTCTTTAAATTTCTTCCATAAATTCAAGATGGAATGTTCTAAAGCTGATCAGATCGCTCACAGCGAACTTTTTATTTCGAACGCATACATATTTCAGCGGTACCGAAATGGTTGAAACGCGAACAATAGCGGAGAATGTTGAAATTCTTATTTTAAGGATACCAGTTTTATTTTTTTAACAAAGAAAAAAAGGCAGAAGACACGGTATAAAATGTAGATTATAAATCTCATGAATAGTAAGCACTCGGAATTTAAGTACATTCCGAGAAACTTTGTTTCCATACGAGTTAACGTTTCGAGCTCAATTTTAAGTTTCTCGCAAAACTAACGCGTAAGTAAAGAAAATAATCTTCTTTAACGAAACTTTAGGACGTATTATACGTGTAACATGGAGGTCCATCCACATTCACCGGTATAATTTACTTCGGCAACAACGTCGCAGCGTTGACGGAAGAATAAGGCCTTATTAAGAAATTTCCAGATCCCACGACTCGATACGGCTAATAACGAGTGCACAGAAGTCTATGTCGATAACCTTTTCATATCGAATAACTCGTAAACGCGTTCCCATGTGTCGCGATCGAAAATTGCGCGATTCAATAAATGCTTTCGTAATTCATAAAATTGTACACAACATAAATTCCGTTCAACCGTGTGCTATACTCCCCGTGCGTGTAAATAAAGTTTCGTTTACACGATTAATTAACCCGGGAATGGACCATGCTAACCTCTGATTACATCCTCCCTGTATCGTGACTAAGCATAATCTGAAACCAGTAATCGCATGTTTTTCCTCCTTAAAATTAGCAACTCGCGTTTTGAAATTTCGAGACCCATGATCAAAATACGATTAAACCTATTGAATATTAACGTAACCTGCCCGATCATTTTTAAAGCTATTCAAATTTATTCAAATGCGATTAAATATAGATCAAAATTCGATCGTGTATATTTTTCAATAGCGTAAGCCCCTGTTAACCCCTTGCGCTACCATTTAGCCGATCAAAATCCGGGACAGAAGTGGAACGGCCGACGCTCGTCGAACGCTACTGCCGTGATTGTTTAAGTTTCACTCCTTATTTTCGTTAACCGTTAACTAGAACTTTGACACAAGAAGTTCCACTCGTGATATTCGTGTTTGGCCCGAAATTGTGATCACGAGTCAGACTCGCCGAAGTACGGCAAGGGGTTAATCTTGATATCGCCTTAAATCGTATTGATATCACGTAACTACGGTTCATCGAGAAACCGTTCCCTCCTAAAATTTACATTCAAAAATGGCTACCGCCCACAGTATTGCTTACTTTCGTCCCCAGAGAAGGGACGATCCGAAAACACCGGATGCATAATTCCGAGGGGCTCGCAAAATCGCGACGGCACACTCATCAAGGATGCAGAAGGGTAGTCCGCGAAAAGTTTGAGACGCAAATTTCACGGCATCTACGCCGGTCTCTGAAGTCCCGGAGGCGAAATCTTATCGCGATTTCTCGCAGTGATCGCCGTATGCGCGCATACACCGCGATAAATAAGGCTGACCCATTTAACGGAGACGCCCCTCCGAGGGTCAGAATGCATTCCGTATTCCAACAGAGTGGTGGAGCACTTTATAGAACCGGGTCGTGGTAGCAACATACCAATTAGCTGGTTTGCATGGCGTGTACGCGCCGCGTGCCGTTTCTCCGCCTCGTAGAAAACACCCCGGCAAAAACGTCCTCGAGACACACCGTCGCGCTCACCCCTTGCTCTCTGACCAACCGACCGCGATGGATGCTTTAATTCGTGGTGTGGAGCTTGCTTGGTTTCCGAACTCTGAGCATGGTTTAATGGTTCAAATATAAAGAAAATTAAGAATTCTTGTTATTCCTATTACTATTCTTTTATCCTTATCTATTTATAATTTCGAATTTATTGCGTACAATTAAAATTCACATTTAAAAAGACTCGACCCCTTGAATCGATGCAATTTACAATAAAAATATCCCAACGTGAACATAAAAAACACAAAGAAGTTGGAAATTAATAACGCCTCGATTTAACGATACGAATAGCAAACAATACCGCCGCCATTATAAATAATTCATATCGGTCCGCGTATGGCGGGAAAATATTTGCTTAAATACAGGCTCGATAGAGTGCAAATATTTTCTCACCCTGCCTGAATGGTCGCATACACTAGATCCAGGTTACCGCGCACTATTTTCTCATGAATGCTCCAATTGTTATTGCAAGGACCTATGGGTGAGACGACAAAACCGAACGAACGTTCTCCGTCGAGTAGTTGCTATCGTGAATCTTCCGAGAACGTCCTGCAAAATATTCTGGCACTCTTTTCGAACGTACGTATAAGTATGGTACAAGGTACCAACACACGTAAGACCAGAAGAACGTGGGATTGGTAAGCCTGATACGCCATCCTCCCAAGGTACCTACACGCTGTGCTTATCTACCTTCTTTCCCAAGACAATTTTCACTCTTCCGGCAATGTGATTTACTGGAGCATTGGGCTACGGGAAATAGTAATTTCCATGCATATTTCGCTCGGGAAACAAACCGGTAAATGTATTTACTGCGATCTAGCGGTAAGTCAAAGCCACGAACATGAGGGAAATATGGTGTTTTTCGTGGGGTAAATGGGAACGAACCATGGGATGGTGCGATAGATAGAACAGTTTGCCATGTTCGATGTATGTTTGAATTTACGATGGGGTACAGAAAGACTAATGACGAAATGCGTAACAAACGTTGAAATTGAATTAAATTGGAGAGAAATGAAAATTACACAATGGGAAATTACATGTATTTTTTTGCCCTTTGCAATTTTATTTGAAAACACGATTTTTATTCCCACATTTTCATCGGATAGTTTCGTTATTTAGTTCCATTCCATTCGGTTTTGTTGCAACAATGAAAAATCGTTCGCCGTTCCGCTCGACAATCGTACGTGAAATTAATGTTTTTCAATTATAACGCCTTTCACGTTCGATGGCTCGTCGCGAAATAATTCCATGAGTAATTGTTTCGTACGGCGTTACAACAATGAAATTTTTATTAAAAACGCGTTGCGATTCGTTACCCCCTTCCCTATTGAATTCTTTTAATTTCGACGCTACGAGGAGAACAAATAAAGAAGCATTCTGAATGTCCGACGGAACATGAATCGAACGTGGTGGAAGATATTTAGTTGGCGAAATAACGAAAAATCATTGTCAACGATGTTTCAATGATAGGATTTGTAGGCTAACCAAACTGACCGAAAAGCGAGTTCTTTCCAACGAACGATTCGTCGAACGGTGAATACGGAGGAAAAAAAAGAAATCATTACAATTTGAGCTCGCGTTAACATAAAGGAAACGAATATAAAATATTTGTTCGGAGGAATATATATTTTTCTAGAAATTTATTGAACGAAACACAAAGGAAGCGTAACGCTTTTTTACGTTACAAGCTTAATGTCGCTTTACATTAAACGAAACAACGTAATATCCCTTCAACGTTTCTCTGATAAATATATTATTGCATTGATTACCTGGTTCGTTTGATTATCTCGATGGAATTCTCTCCGCAATAGAAGCAAGACCAATCAAAGAAGAAAGGAATTTAAGTAACTCCCATCCACCGTTTCCTTTTTCGCACAATATTCATGAGAGGCATGTGCACGTAACGCAATAAAATCAGCACCGGTCAATAAAGTGTTTGGTAACGCCGATAAATAGAAGGAAACCGGCGCAAATTACCAGCTTGTTTCACTTTGTCCCGCGAAACAAAGCGCTGATTTAAAGGCGCGATCGAAGTTTCACCGTCGAGGCCGCACTAATTTTTCCCTTCGGACGAGTGCTCATCCCGTTCGTTGTTATAAATGAATATATAAATTCACCGAATTTCCCGACCGATTCCATTGCATGTAAATTTTCTGACGAACAATTTATATGTTTTTAACGGAACGAGCACGATGGAAGCAACGGTAAGAGGATTTCATTGTGCATTAACAAAGAATCATTTCCATTTTCCGTATTCAACGTACTATATATGACGACTTTGAATTTTTAGTCCAAATTACCGGACTGACATAACACTGAAACAATTCTAAATTAAACAAAACAAAAAAAAAAAAGAAAAACAAATAAAGAATTCGAGATAATAATTCGTTAATTATTCACCACGTAGAAATACGTTTCATAGGTGCAAGCTAACGATATATATTAATTTCATCGTCAAACTTGACCCAAATCGCGAACCAACACGATCGGAAATTTTAAAAAACCTTCCATCTAGTCTGCCGCGAAAATTAATTCTCCCTATCGCCGTAATCTACGTACACTGTTTCTAAAATAAATCCGATTTTCACCAAAATATGAAAAAAAAAGAGAGAAAAGAAAAAAACGTAGGAATCCTCCAGTGTGTTCCCCGAACATAATTCCAACGTTTGTCGTCGCGAAACTTTGGAACGCCCGTACGCCCCGTAACAGCTTCCGGTGCAGCGCTAGCCAACAGGAAATCGTACGAGGAGGAACGAAACGAAACGTACGGTGACGCGTCCGGATCGGACGGAACGCGGTTTTTGGAAGTTTCTGGAAAATTGCTGGACGGCTCCGATTCCGTCAACGGGGAGACTGGAAAAGGACATACTCTCCCGTCCTTTCTCCGTTATAACGCGGGGCCATTTTTGTAACAAATGACCCGTCGGTCCGGATGCTGTGCCGGACGGGCACCGACAAATACCTACGCCGTTGTAAAGTTTTCGCCGGTCGTGTACGGTTAAGCAAACAGAAAAAGACACGAAAAAATAAAGGAAGAAGTATCGGGGAGAGGGAGGAGTACGAGGAGAAAAAACGGTGGCAAAGGTAACGGAAGCTCTCATAAATATTTAACGCGCGTAACCTGTTTCCACGAGAATTTTACTAGTCGTTTCTTGGACGGAAAGGAAAAGCTTCAACGACTCGGGACGTTTCTGTTAGACGTCATCCGACGAAAAGATTAGGGCTTTCGTAGCGAAAATTCCGGCAGTTTTTACATTCTTAGCTTAATATTAGAGCTCAGGACAGAGGTGTGAAAATAGTCGCGTGACAAAAAAATAGTGGTTAATAGAATTGTTAAAAATAGTTATTAGTAAGAACCACTCAATTTTTTTGATCAATTTTTTCTTCAAAAACGAGAACTAGGCCTAACTTAAGAGAGTAATACATTCCCCTAACCATGGCTCGTTAAGAACGACTAAATTACGTAGTACTCTAACGGTAATTACCAAGTCAGCAATCCATTAAGTGAAGTGTGCTTCGAACGAAGCTTCATCGTCGCTGAAATCCTTTTTTTTCGTGAATATAGAATTAAGCGGATAGACACGATATTCTCCCATATTTCATGTTCCACGCTGGTATCGTAGCTTTCAATGGGTTCGATTTACCTTCGTTTAAGAGTGACAATAAAAGTTGGGAAAAAAAGGAACACAACTAACAATCAGAGCGCTTTGGCACCCGTTTCCAATGAATTTACCTGTGTTTCACGCGCACACGATCGGTGAAACATAATTTTCTGATCGTATCAAACAGGCTTCCGAATTCGAAACATTCCTCACAGGCGCGTGATATTTTATTAAAACTGTATCACGCGTCGCGATCAAATTTTTGTTGAATTTTTCGCACTCGTTCGAAAATTTTACCTCGAATGGAACAGTAAAAAAATCGTTTTGACAACAAAATAATTTTTTTTCTTCCTTTTTTTACAAAAAATCTTGAAAACGTTTGTTACTGCTTTTTTCGTTGATCGAGAATCGTTTACAAAGTTGCACGCGCGGCGAAGATTACGTTTCGTTATTTTTATCAGCAACTTATTATTAGCAGCCGCGTGTTATTAAAGTTGTCACGAGTCATTACTCCATAGGCGCCTATTAGAAGGCGGATAACAACTACAGCCCTCGTCACTGATTTTCCTCTCGTTAAGCTCGTGGTCCTTTCGTTGAAACCCATTTTTACATCCCTTTGATGTACGCCAGAGCGCGCGCAAACGTCTCTTGTCACGTAACTTACACGGATCGCGCAAGGTACAAACACGACAGCCTTGCATCGACACGGAAGAAATAAAAACAAGCAAACGAACGATAACTTCCGGCTGATCGCAAATGTAGTAATTCGCGCGATACGCTTTCTTCGCGGTTTGCATGTATTAATATTTGCATTCGTGCGTGGGTTGGACGCGGAAAATTTAAAATTTAAATTACGCGCGCAATCGTAACGCGTGACGCAGAGTTCCGCCTCTACCGTGTTCTAATCTTGATTGAAATTGTTATTTCGAGGCGCCAATTGTTTACCTTATTATTTGTACAATTTTTCTTTTGCCTTTTTCATTCCTGTTCCTCGTAATGAATTCGAAACAAGCGGAAAACGCTGATGAAGGGAGGAATTTATAATATCGAGGGGAACTGTTTATGCATCATACCTAACAGATTTATAGATCCCTTGGATTTATGATAGCTCGCAGGACAGATTTATACGCATTTAGTTTTATTCGCGTTAGTTTCGAACAGTATTTCCGAGGCATCAATCTCCCGACGTTTCAACGATGCGTTCGTAACCCCTGTATTTTTGGCTCGTACACAACGAAACTATATATCGTCGTTCGACGCTCAAAGGGTTATTTCACCAGCGTGGTTTCGCCCCTCGTAACAGTTCCCAGAAATTTATTTTACAGCCCTCCGCTGAAAAGTGTCCATCGCATCGTACTCGGAAACGCATGCTTCAAAATCGAAAGGGATAAATCCTATCGCTATAACAGATAACATGTAATTAGCCAAAAAATAATATATAACAGTTTGCTAAGCTTCACGTCACGCTTGAAATATTTATAATAAAATAAAACAAAATAAAATAAAATATAATAGAACCAATAAAAAGATTATTTAAAGCTCTTCTTTCTTACAATCTAGGTTTCCAAATATGGATTCCACTACTCTTATAATTAATTTTTTGAATAGGCAAGAAACATAAAACGCACAGTCTCAACGTCGGTATATTCTCAAGCTGCAAGGAAAACAACAAAGACGTTGAAGCTGTCTTAACCCTCCTCCCTGGCGCGATACACCGACACCCATCTTTGAAATTAACCAAGAAGCTCCAGAGGACGGCGAGATCTTTGTAATCACTTGGCCCGAGGCGAACAGATTTTAGATAATTATAGCGGCCCGGTTATAAGCTTACTGCCTTAATCCACGCTTACGACTGTAAGTCCCGACTGAAGTTTCTGTTGTCGGTGGGGCATACGTAGCCGCGTTTTATCAAGATTAGATCCGATTAGAAGTTTCGCGAGTTGTCGAAGAAAGGTGTTAAAACGCCGCTGGCTTCAGGATTTCATTTAACGAACACACTCGAGAAATTACGAAACGAGCAACCGTGTATTATGCGCATTAAGCGCGCCTGAAACTCGACCCATTTGAAACGTAGGTTCCGCTTTCATTGCTGAATTAATGAAGTGTTAACTGAACGTCTGAATCCTCGGATCTGCGAACTTTTCGAAAGTAATTGGCAAAGAACTTTCGTATAACGTCTCTCCTAAGCTTGCAGAGTCGTCGATCAAAATTCTCAACTCCGACTCCGACTTCTACATTTATGATAGATTATTAATCTATACGCATGGCCAATTTCACACAAAGCTACGAGTTTGATTTACTTCTTGCCACCTTTGTCGCCACTCGTTTCATCGATCTTTATACGGCCACGACAGATCACGCTTCGGAATTTACAATTTTCGGAGTCGAAATTAACATATTTTCTTCCAACTACGACTCAGACTTCGACCATCAAAAATTCCCTTCGAATTCCGACTCCGACCTCGCAACCCTGTACTTTCATCCTCCTGATTAACATTATCAAACCTTCAGCCTCATAAAATTTATAAATAATTTATCACGAGTTGAGAACTTGAATCGAAACGATCGATTAACAAGTTCCAAGGGGGAAAAAAAACGAAGAAAAGTAGCGCTTTAATCCGAAAAAAAATAATTCCGTTCCAACGAGAAGGATTTTTTCAAGCTGGATTGGTGACGTAATTTAAAAGTAGCCCAGCAACTAGCAAGAATATTTGTTTCTCGAGCATGTTCTCGTTGCGGATCGAAATAAGGAGCAGGTGAATCGCGGCGGAAATCCTGTAAGCACGTTTCCTTGGTGGGCTTTTGAACGAACAAGCTCGGTTGGTTTTAAAGGGCAGCTTATTATACCGGTACGCTGTTTCCAAGCTCCTCCCCAACCACCACCCTCTTGTACCAGCATCAAGCAACTCGATGAAATTTTGCTACTGAACGCACATCGTTTCACAGGCCTGCCTGTGGTCCAATAATTAAGGCGTACGTCCTTCTACATCGTCCGCGATTCCACCCTTATTAATTTCAGCAGAAGGACTCGATGGTAATTACCAGTATAGCCGGTCGTTCTTCTTGATATTTCCGTTACGATTAAGAGTGATCCTTTGCAGAGTCAAGCGTAACGTCTTGGATAATTGTATAAAAAAAATTTCTTCGTCGCAAATTTGGTACTTTTTCATCGCGTTTTTCATCGCGTCTCGGGTTCTTTAAGCGACCTTGAATGCCGACGAGATTAAAATTCTTGCAACCCCTTCAAGCCTTCGCTTACAAAGATTGTTTTTGTAGAAAATTTTGAAAAAACTCCGAGGTTTAAAGTTTCAAGGGTTCATCTTTTATTTTTATTCAAAAAGAGGAACGAAGTTCGCCGATCGGATCGTGAAGCCGCGATTCAAAAGTTTTGTTCCATCGGGAAGTCCTTTCTCCTCAAACTTCGCCTCACCTCGGTTCGTACAAAGAGAAGTCGGTGTAATAGACATCGCGATAAAATAATAAATAAACCTGTACGAAAAGAGAGAAAAAAAACCGGAGAAGGTAGTATCGACTGTGGTGTTCAATGATTAAAGCGGCTGACCAGTAACGTTACGAATTCACCGATCACGGGTACGAATCCCGACTCCGTGATCTTTTCTTCAACGAATTCATGGATAAATTATGAAACCAAAAACGTCGCACGTAATCACGATTTCCCTGAGGGTCCACGGGTCGAATTAACGTCAAAGACTGATCATGCCGATAGCACATGGTTGTGTGTAATTAATAATTAGTGGCCTGCCAGAGAATTATTCACTATTATGGTAATAGCAATTAAATCATCTCTGTCGCGTGTTACCGCCACGGATTTTCCACAAAGCGGTTATCTAAGCTTTTGTCAATTTGCATACAATGCGCCTCGTGTTATCTCGGGTACAACGTTGCAAAGGATCGCGTAAAGAGAAAAAAAGATCGATCGATGGCTAATAAACGGCTGTTAATTGTATTTTTTCGGTTAATTGAAAACGAACACGACCGAAGAGGAAGGGACGAGAAACAGCGCGATTCGGGCCACGTTATTTTCCCCTTTGTCGTATTAAATACTCTAGTCCTCGTTTCAAAGAGGCTCCTTTCTTCTCTGCAATTTTTCTGCCATTCCTCTCGATTCTTTTTATCGCGAGCCACGCAACGATCCGCTTCGATATCAAACGCAACAGAGGCTTTTTAATCCTAGCCTCGTCCGTTCAATGCGAAAATGAAACGAAAGATTGCCTTTTTCCTCCCCCTTTGTCCATTGTTCGTCATGATTGTGAATAAAGAGACACGAGGAACGGATAAAACTCAAAAGCTAAACGTTCGCGTCTCTGTGCATGTTACACACGTAATGCTTCTACCGTCTCTATAAAATTCTCGACAAGGTTTTAAAAGCAAGACGACCAAGACCCGCGTGCTCGAGGATCTT